>JAGFPH010000195.1:765083-807088 GCA_018207615.1 Philaenus spumarius | reverse complement strand
GTAATGGGGGTGGACTGTGAATAGCAACATGCTAGTTCCAGTGCCTTCGTCTAGCTAGCGCCAAAGTTATTAAAACTCGTATCAGCAGTAAAGCATGATGCTATAACAAACACTGCGAGTGCATTAAATCAGGGCTGAGATGTTCACCCATGTGCACCACTTGACAAGGCTTGACTTGTGGAAATTGTGCGGAAGATTTTGACACCGACAGTTAAGAAAACGACGACTAATACGTCTTTGATGATATTGAAAAGAACTCTTAACATGTCTTTATGAATTGCCAAGAACAATCCTTTCTGGACATTTCATATTTTTTTGTTACCATAAACTGTAAAGTAAATTAGTATTATGTGACTATTATTATTACAATTTGCTTACAACACCTTGCATACTGTTAAATACTTTCCCAAAATTGCTATTTCAATTATGTACTCTTTAGATAAAATAAAACCTGAACACAAAATCTCACAATAAATACGTTTACTAACCTCAAACGCGTTTCAACGACAATTTCGCCATCCTCAGTGATGCACGGGCTACAGTAACCAAACTATAACTGATCTAACACAGTGTGAAAACACACAGTATAAATACCTAACCAGAAGGGGCGTACCCTACAGGAGGCGTGTCCTAAACCTATGTTAAGGCGGTAACCACCGCCTACCGTTAATCAAATATCTTAACAATAACAATATAACTTAAATAAGATTGCTAAACCAATATTAATATTTAACAAAACATAGCATTATTACATTAATAAAGAATTCTGTAAAGGACCTAATTCATTATTCACAATTATGTTACGGTATTTGTTAATATAAAAAGTTTCCCAAGCGTCCAATGTGTTGGGTTTAGTTACATTTTTTAACAATTTAGAATTTTCTATTTTAAAATGATGATTTTCATCTAAACAATGCTTAGCCATAGCAGATTTATCAGGCCTATTATATTTTAAATGAGAAAAGTGTTCTTTACCTCGTATCTTCATGCTTCTTAAGGTTTGACCTATATACTTTTTAGGACACATTTCGCAGTTAATACAGTAAATTCCGGATTTGTCGTGTTCTTGAATTTTGTCTTTAGGATTACCCAACATCTTACCAAGATTATTATCAGCCGTCAAAGCTACATTCAAATTTGCATATTTCGCTAACGATTTTCTAACAACATTACTCAATGGTGGGGCAAACGTTGTTTTAACCCATCGTTGTTGGGGCTTGTTGCTCACAAGAGTGCACCTTGATTCCTTGATTTTTTTAAAATTTATTTTTCTTACTATATTGTCTATTAATTCTTTAGAATACCCATTAAAAATCGCAGCACCATACATATATTCAGTTCTTTCTCGTAGTTATCCTTAGATAACGGCAAGTTAACCAATCTGTGAGCCATAGAATTAAAAGCGGCTCTTTTATGCGCTGGAGAATGGTGTGAGTCCTCCGTTATATATCTATCAGTATGCGTGGGCTTTCTATATACACTAAATGACAAAACATTGTTTTCCCTAAACACATTCACATCTAAAAACGGTAAGTTAAAGTCTTTTTCAATTTCCTTAGTGAACTTTATCGTGGAGTGAAATCCATTGATAGCATCACAAAATTGATCAAGACTTTCGTTTTTATCAAATACTGCGAAAATATCATCCACATAACGAACCCATACTCGCGGAAAGTACTTCATTGAATTTTTAGCATTTATTTCAAATGAACTCATAAAAATTTAGCAATAAAACAGGACAAAGGGTTTCCCATCGCGGTACCTTCATTTTGAACATAAAACTTGTTATTAAACTGGAAGCTATTTTGACACATGCACAAATTTATAAGTAGTAAAAATTCACCAACCTCACAATCACTTAAATTGTTAGTAACTAGCCACTCCTTAATCATTTCTATCGTCTCGGACACTGGAACACTTGGGTAAAGCGACACTACATCGAACGAAACCAAATATTCACTAGGCGTTAATGAAATATTTTGTACGCTTTTCACAAATTCATAAGTGTTCTTTACCGCAAATGAAGGAGGAGGAGTAAGTTCTTGGAGGCGTGACACTAACCATTTAGAAATTAGATAGGTTGGCGAGTTGATTCCTGACACTATAGGCCGCATCTTCTTTCCTTCTTTATGTATTTTTGGCAAACAATATAATCTCGGTAAAACTGGATTTGAAACTGTCAGTTTTCTTCGAAGATTATTATCTACCAAACTTTTACAATTTTTCAAAGTTTCATTTGCGCTCTTTGTGAACTTTATGATTGGGTTTCTATTTTGCACTTTATAAGGTCCGTCCGCGAGCATTTCTGTAACAATTCCAGTATATTCACTTTTATCCATTATTACAATTGCATTACCTTTATCCGCCTTTAGGTAATGCACGTCTTTCTTCTTTAGTTCTTTTACTATTTTACCATATTTTATATTTGAAGTTGGTGTAAATTTACGTGTTTTTTCTTTCTTTACTTTAATTTTTTTATATGTACTCTTTAAATAATGATATTTCACAAACTTATGCTATTATTCCCATGAACAAAACTTAAACGGTTTTTTTACGCCAATAAGGTTGGTCACAGATGAAAACTATAGACACAAAATATTTAGATAATTGCATGATAAATCATTTTTATTTGAACTTTTTTCCCTAAACGTAATAGTTAAGCTAATAGAAGAGAAAATGGTATTTTGGCCGCCATTTTCCAAGATGGCGGCTTGAGCACAACTTTTTTTCTATTGATAGGACTTTATAGAATTTCAATCAGGATCTCTTAGAGATAATTCCCTTGCTTTTGTATGACGCATTTTTGAAAACAGTACATTTTTCGACTAAAATGACAGGTTTACATTTTTAAGTTAAACTTCATGCCAATTTAAAATTGAATCGGTAAAACATTTCTCTAAATATGAATTATTTTGTAAAAAAGTATGGCGAATATCTGAAAAACGAAGCTTTTACGGACCAATGTTTGTATGAACAGTTTTGCCTTTTGGGGTTTTTCTTTTAATAGACCTAGATTATTTTGCACATTTTGTTTTTTTACACGACATAGCCCATCTAGTTAGCCCAAAACCGATCAAAACGTAAAATACCAGAAAAGTATTGGTAGCCAGTTCAAATCCACGTGGGGGCAGCTTCTCGTCCGAGGCCGAATGGTTTCCAGGGCTGGAGGTTGATGTGCAAACGAATTCTACGAATATATTTCGTACACGAAGGCAGTTATTTAGCGCCTTCGTTAGTAGACCAATTTCCCAAATAATTGGATGAAACCCTAAAACATATAAACTTGAGTTAGTATCGCTTGTACACTATGTAACTAGATTTGTCGACGTTGTAACATTGATTTAAAATGTCTGAACTTGATGTATTACTTGTATTTTTCAAAGAATTTTTTGTTTTCGAATATTTATATTATTTAATTTGTGTTGAGGAATGTTTAAATTTGATGTAAAGGTAGTTTGGAAAATGTCGTGCCAAACAATATAACAAACACGGTATTATAGATTACTGTTACGTTGTAGAGCATTTTTGAATGTATAGGTAAATACTCTGCCTCAATATGGTGTGGAGTATTGCAAATCTAACCAACGCTTTATTGTCCTACTTAAATACAGCAAAGCGAGTGTTCTTTACAAAACAACGACTGCTACTACAGAACTGCACGTGCAACACAATGTTTGTGTATCATTTCGTTCTGTATAATACCGGTGCAATCCGTCCTGTGTTTACTTTCGTAGTATATTTCCCTTCCAACTGTAGTCCTATTTACGGCGAATTCAAAAAGCACAATGCATTACTGAGGAAATGCTCAGTCCCAATTCCCACAGGCAATCTGTCCCAGTCCAGGAGGACGGTATTAGCCAAGAGTGTATTAAATTATAAGGTAAATAGATTTTAGTTTTGATATTTATTTTATTCCCTGATATATTCAGAGCGATAAAAAAGTCCGGCCACCCCTTAATAACTGAAAAATGGTTGCACATATCAATTCTGTACTTTCAATGAACCTATTCAATTTAAAAAAACTAATTTATTGTGATTTCAAAACATTTATCCGCCATCTTGAATGTAACTTTTTTTAAATGGGAAAGTGGTCATGTGATACATCATTTCGATGTAGATTTTCAAAGAAAACCAATGGTGAAATTTTCACATCCATATCTTTAACCGATTGAAAATGGCTGCCAAAAATCCAACGAAATCGTGTTTTTCGATTTTGTCCTCATTTTGCTGTACTATGTTTTTTTCTTAATATTAATTATTACTCTTTTGGGTTCAGAATTAAATAAGCTTTCAAGCAATATGCCACACAACAATATTTGGAAGTATTTGGTTGAACTATTCGAAATCAATTTTGAAAAATCAAAATAGTTTCACTCAAAATTTTAATTCCACCAAATATCGTTGTGTGGCATATCGTTTGAAAGCTTATTTATTTTAATTCTTAATCCAAAAAGAATAATAATTTATATTTTTTTAAATAGTAGAGCAAAATGGGGCGAAATCCGAAAACAAGATTTCGTTAAAGATATGGATGTGAAAATTTCACCGATGGTTTTCTCTAGAAATTCTACATCGAAATGATGTATTACCCCCTTCCCATTTAAAAAAAAACAAGTTACATTGTCAAGATGACGGATCCAAGATGGCGGATATATTTTTTGAAAACATAATAAAACATTTTTTTAAAATTCATATGTTGATTTTTAAATTATTGAGGGCTGGCCTAACTTTTGTATCACTCTGTATACAAACACATACAAAATCAGGAAATTAGGGCAAGCCCGTTTTGAGGTTATAGAAGTATATTGAAATTTACTTTAAAAAAAGTAATTATGAGAGAAGTTTAAAATGGCAGAACATACAAAAAGCGGAAACAAATTAAAGACAAATAAATAAACAAAAAAACCTAAACAAACATATCAAACTAATAAAAAGGTTTAACAATCTCTCTATATAAAAATTAATATGAAAATAAATATATATTAAAATTAAATGTAATGATGCCTAATCAAAACCCAGCCTAGATTATACTTTGGGGTTATGTTAACAACTACAATCAAAACAAACTTCTTATAATGTCTGGAAGTTGATTATATTTGTACATGAGTTATAGAAATAATGAGGGTATACATATGTTATATGATTGGCTTTGAGAATATAAAATGAATATATATACTAACTTTTATTATCAACATATTCGTTTAAATAAAGAAATACACATTAATTTAACTTCGGAAACGTACATACGATAACGAAACATAAAATATAAACATATGCCATTATTAATTTCTTCATTTTTAACTTCTAAGCTATTTGATACATCAATAATAAATGAAAAACAATTAAAAGATAATATTTTTATTGCCATTGCAAAATTGGCGAGACCGTAGTCTCGGTTTTAAGACAGCATCTGTTTTAAGAACAATGGCTGCTTGTCTGAAACTGAAAAAGTGACTTTATTAAAAGTTTATTGACTAAATTTGGAATAAATTTTGTGTGAGAACGAGATGGTGAATCTATGGAATACGCTGGGATTGGCTACGAAAGTGTGTGGTGTTTAAGGGTCTGCAGTACATAAAATAAGTTTCGAAGTTGACTCTACCGCTCCTTTCCTACGAGGCAGATTTGTGAACTACCAGAAGCAGTCGAAACAATATTCCGCCAGCCGCATCACAAAAATAGTTCAAACGCACAGCGCGTGCGTAACATTTTACCTTATATTGTGTCTGTCTCCGAATCTCCCCTCCCCGTCTGAAATAGCCGAGTAGCAAAGGTTTCGTCAGCGATATTTAATCAACAAGTGGGTATATTTGTATTTAATTTTACCGCAGACATCATACTGTACTGAATACTAAATGAACATAGGCCTAATAGTTTCTTGCCTTGTTTTGAAACTTTATTTAGTGATAGTAAACAATTTAGGAGATTTTGAACAATCTAATTTCTAAACTAACTGAAATGTCTCAAGACGCAAAATTTCTTCTTTTAAAAAATCTGATTTTTTCTTTGGATTATAGGAATGCATTGGCCTCACTCAATTATACTCGGAATAAAGGAGTGTACATAGTTCTACGTTTATGTAGGCCCATTTTATTTATTGTCATAACAGATTTCGCAAAGTTTTACAAGAAAGTAAATAATGTTTATATGGTACAAATTCAACAATTTAAGTATGTAATTGTATGTACTTTTTGTTGTATTGATTCAACGAAATACGACAGGATAAATTTAAACATCTCCAAGAACAATCAACCCCATGTACAATCACTCAGTAATATTTAAAGCTTCTGTTAATTAAATTTAATTATAAATTCCATGGTTGTAATAGTTTTAAAACTATAATAATTTTTTTAAATAATATTAATTAAACAGATATATAAATAAGTCATAGTACAATTTGTGTTTTTTTTTCAATAGGCTATAATCAACAAAATGTATTACAAAACATAAATTTCTTTAAAAATACAAATATTTTATATTTTAAAAACCTGTGTACATTGGAGGGGGAGGGGGTTCCTTTGGTCCAGGCTGGTTGAGTCCCCGGTTTTCTTCGGAAATGATTTGGTCACCTTAGGCTAGGTATCGAAATGTCAGTCTGACATCCAGGCATTGATTTAATGAGGTTATTACTCTTATGAAATAGGCCTACGTATTAACAGACAATTAAAAACTAAACTCAACTGAACACAAACAGGAACAATCTTCCGATAATTACAGTAAATGAAAAAAATGTAGACTAACAATAAAAATAAATTAAAAATATCTCAAAAGTAGTACACAATTTGATTACACACGTAAGGAAAATTTTAAATCTATAAATACTCAATTTTTCAATAGGCCTATTACAGTTCTATAAAAATATGAATGTTTAATTACAATAGTTAGTCCAAAGAATAAATGTACAGTACTTCTTAGAATGACTAGTGGCTAAACTCGCGGCCATGAAATTAGGCGGGTGAGAAAAATTGCGGTGTTGCCAGATATCGAACTAGTCAAGCGACGGAAGGTCGAAATTCGCCTACCTCCACGCACCAACTGGCAACACTACCCTTGCACTGTTGCAGCTTATAGTAAAGTTTGCGTCCATGGTGTCCTCAATCCACACGTGTTTCCCGAGTGGTGTTAAATGAACAACAATTAATAATTAAGAACATTAATAATGACTTAAAATACTTTCTTACAAAAATCTAATTATTAATATGTACCCGTTTATTATTTAAATGTACCCTACGTTTCTTATTCCCACATGGTATGCGGTAGTTCGCTTTGTAAAGGTACTAGGGGAGACCCCTGCGTGCTCCGCAAGCCACCCCTTAATGGAACCTTCTACAAACATATGTTATGTTTTATTTATAATAAAGGTGTACGATTAATAATAACCTCAAAACTAAGATTGTAAATAATGGTAAATGGTCAAATCAAATTATTTCTTATATTTGGTAACGGCATTCATAATAGACCTAATGGTTAAAAGAACCAGCAATGCTCAGGTCTACCCTTTAAAATCCTAACCTAAAAGCTAGAAATACAAAAATAATTGCTTTAAATTTTGAAATCAGCTGTCAATGGAAATATTGGAGCAAACACCTATATATTATCTGTTATTTTATTCGATTGGTTGCTATGTTAATAAATGTAAATACATGTGTAGGTTTATCATTCTAGGCCTAATCTAATAATTTTTTGCGACTAAATTTACAAATATTGAAATAAAATAATGTTTTTATCGAAATGAATTATAGTCTATGTTACTCAGAGATAGTGCAGCTTTTTATTAGTAAAACTATTTTTTCAATCGGTTCAGTAGTGCCAGAGACTACCCCCTGCATACAAAAAAACAAACAAAAAAAACTTTACCTCTTTATAATATTAGTATAGATTAATTAAAAGCATTGTTGGAATTGTATTACGGTAAGAAAAAAATTAGCGGAATTATAGCTTAAACAAAAAAAAATCATGGTATTATCATCATACAATAATTATGTAAAGGAAATGCAAATGATCTATAAACATTAAAATTATTTGTTTTTACTCTTGATTATAAAATAGCAACTTGCAACATTGCGCAAGGCTACGGCTACGGTTTTTGCCGAGCGCCCGCGTGTCTTTGTTCTTGATTCATACAGTTATGCATTTTATAACTAAACTAAGAATCTCATAACAATTTTTATTCATACGATTTTCTACAACTTTGCAGCAGACGAAATCTTGCTGACCAAAAAAACCAAAATTGGATGGTGAAAAATAGGCCTACACAGCGGTTTTAAATTAAATTACCATTTAGGTTTTTATTCTTCTGTTAATTATTTGCTGCCGTTTGAAAAATAAAAGTCATACCATTGGAATCAGTAGCATTTTCAGAAGGCAGTGGTATAATTTTATTTACAATGCTCTGTAGACAGATTCACAAGCACGAGAAAAAACACTACTATTGAGCTTCAAAACCTTTACTTGATAGGTGTAAGTTGTAGAAATAACTACAGCACGAGTTGGCAACACCGACATTTCCCTCACCCGCCTAATTTCCCGAGAAAAGTACCAATAAACTATAACCCCTAGTACTGACCTTGGTCAGATATTTCATGAATGTACTTACGGGGATTCAATCAGAAATCAGTATTTTGAAATAAGTTTTAATTTGTATCATCAACAGTAGGTTTTCAATTACATTATTTTTTGTATGTAATAATATTTCTTTAAAGAAATATATTTCAGAAACAGTTTGCAAGTTAAGGATACTTTCATAAGTTTCGTGTTTTTTTCGTTGAATAATTTAAATTCGATTATTTTTGAGTTGTAATATTGCATACAATATGGAAAGTAGTGCCTTTTATCTGTAAAAGTTATATTCATACTCAACTGAGTAGTTCTTATATGATCCGCGCGAGAGCGACACCGCACGTCTAGGTACATTACTTCCTTTGAACACTTGTATCTGCTTTAATTTTTAAGTTAGAAAATTCATTTTTTCTACCAGGTAAAAGATAAAATAACGGATGTTTTCCTGTTTTGAAAATTTCGATATCGGTTTTCATTGACCAACAAAAAATCAAGAACTTGAAACATTGTTTTCAAACTTGAACTCATTTTTTTCAAAAACTATCCAAAAATTGCGATTTTTAAAAAAAGGGAAACATCCGCGTTAACGTGATCTTTAAAATAAGCCGTAAATCATAACTGTGTGATTAAAATTGTCAGCGGTACAAATGTTCAAGTGTAACATTATTCTTATGGGCGAGAAAAGTGACAAGATTTATGTACAGTAGAGCCTTAAGAATTGAGCTTGGGTTTTTAGATACTTATGGTGGTTTGTAAACCAGACATAAGGGATGTTTTCTTCTGACCTGCGGAGGTGCAGGATCGTGATAATGGTTGTTCTAAATAATAACTTGCATTCTAACAATAGTTGATGTCACAGTTTATAGTTAAAGGAGGGGAGCCAGCTTCAAGCTAAATGTTCAAGCCTAAATTAGTCCGTTAGCAACCATGGTCTGGAGAAGACTCCAAACCACCCCATGTAGACTCGCATGCATGGTTTGTAGTTTAGTTTAGTTGTAAGTCCGGACCAGCAGAGGAATAGATTGTTTTACTTTGAATAAACGTTTTGAAGTGAAACAGTCGTTCATCACTTTATTTGAAGAACCTTCTCACCCACGATCCATCCTGACAACGCACGTACGCTCGCACGAGAGCCGAATGCACAACCCAACATGGGAGTCGTACCATCGTCAGGGAACCGCAGGGCAAATGAGAGACTATCAACGTTTGACGCCGATTGCAATGCCGCAGGGTCAGACTTACCATCGCTTTCAACAATGCACTCGGACCTCGATTTTGACTAAAGTTAAAGTTTGTATGTGATATTTAATGTTTTACGCCACAAAGTGTACAAATAAAGTGTCTGTACTTCCTTACAACCCTTTACAATTCACTTGAAGCGGCCAATGTATTTAAATACAGTTTTACTGCTCACGGTTGAAACCATCTAAAAGTTTGCTTCGCTAAAACTACACTACGATACCATTTCCCCCTTGAAATTGAGATCATTATTTCAACTTTATTACAGATGAAAGTAGTTTTGGATTTACGGTTATTGCTTGTTTCGCAAGATTAAATCTTTCTCTATCTCTTCATAAACTTTCTTACTTACGACTATGTTTAAACTGAACCTAGTTTTACGCTGCTCGCTTGGCTCATAAACCCCGGCGGCCATTGCAAACAGACTACCGTATACAGTGATATTTTCACAGAAATTACAATTAAACGGTGACCTATACATAGCTAATGTAAGGCAGAGATCGAAATAGAAACGACATCCAAAAAAAAAATAAAATTACTGCATGCGTTGTAATTTCACCATTCATATTTAAATTATCAATAATCAAGATTTCAAACATATGTTGATATTACCGTAACAACAGAAGTTTTACTTATAATAGAGTAAGCATTTTCTTTGCTTTTACCTCATTTAAAAAAACCGTTAGTTGTGAAGAATGTGCCAAATTGATTGCATGTAAAAGTATTTTGGTTCATTTTATTTGTAACCTAACATTATGTAAAGTTTTTTATCCATATCAGCTGTTTTATTTATCACATGTAACAACTGATGTTTGAATTGAATTATAATACGGTAAGCATTTTTTGTCGAGTTTCGTTTGTGTTTGCTTTCAGTTTATAATCTAACCCAAAAAAAATGTAGGTTGTGCAGAATAATAAACTGATTCTAAATTTGCCAAATTGGTTGAAAATAAACATGTTTTAGTTCATGTAACGTGGTTTGGTAGGTACCTAAACTTATGTTAAGATTTTGATCCAAATCAGCTGATTTATTTATAACGTGTAACAACTGGTATTTGATTTGAATTATAATACAGTAAGCATTGTTCGTTGATTTTTGTTTGAGTTTGTGAATCTAACCTACAAACGGTGTTGGTTGTGAAGAATAATAAACTGATTCCAAATTTTCTAAGTTGGTTGCTATTCTAATGAATGTAAACAAACATGTGTCGCTAAGCTTTCAATCCGAACAATGTTTTATCTGTTACATCCAACTTCTCCTGAAATACTATTGAGATTTTAGATTTTATACAAACCAAAAGAAGAATACTTTAACAGCTGTTTTATCTGTTCAAGCAGATACAATGTTCACTATTTTGACGATTTAAAAAAATAATGTTGCAAAATCCTTTTTTAGAATGCGAGATTTATCATAAGGGAAAATGGCACGGGTGGTACAAGTAAAATAAATCGGATGAAGTAGCAGTGGTGGTACAATTAATTGATAAAACAGTTCATAATTATGTACATTGTTCTTCTAGTTCTCATAATAAGAGACAGGAAGGCGTTGCTACAACAACGTTTTTCTGTAAACCTTCACACACCCTGAAGATGGCTGAAATATTTCAGAAACGTCCACTAACCGGCACCAGGGAGTTTATTTAAATAAATTAATCTTACCTTAATGTATTCCAGATAGTTGTTTTACCAGGTTGTACGTTCTGGAGTTTGGCCAGGAAATGATGTTGATTTAAGGATACAAGGGAAGGGAGGGGACACGTCTTATCCTGGCTCGGAGGTGATTAATGTCTCCATTACACTTTAAGACAAAGGCTGAAACTGATCGTCTTTAGAGAATCGTGTTCCTTTATAGTCTAAAATTGTAGTAGAAGTATTAGGCTACATCACTCTTATATAATTTCAAATCTGTTAATTAAAATTTATATTCTTTATTTTTACAAAATATTATCTTAACTAAACATAATTATAAAGACAAGTGTCACAAAAGGGGTTTAGTTCGATAAACTGGATAAAGCGTTTTTCAAATCTACCATCGAATATTATTAAAATACAGACAAAACATGTTTAACACAGATTAGCCCATTTAAAAGGAGAGTTACATCGTCGGTAAGCGCACCAGAATGAGACCACTTGTATTTTATGCCTTTTTGGTCGCTGATCACGATAATACAAATTGTATAATCAAGTATTTTCATATGAAATCAGGATGTAGTGAGATTTTTCTAAACCCTACAGTTGAAAAGCTACAGCTGTTTCGTGTAACTCCTAAACCATAAAGCCTACAAAATCGTCTCAGTGGTCATTTGAAAGAACTCGGCGAACTGAATCCAATAAGTACATCAAACTAAATGTAGCTCTTTTTAATATAGTAGTCTTTGATCATTAATGACGCCACCAGGCGCAGATACAATTGGGGGATCATAGGGGTCATGACCCCCCCAACAACCTAAGATAATTTTGTTTAATTACGGGAAAACGTTTGTAAAGTTGATCGTATTTCAGATTTTTGTAAGCAGTTATTAGTAATGCAGCACTATTTTCATATTTAATAATGATTGCCTATTAACATGACGATATCGATATCGAAGTAATAAACAACAGAGTGATTGCGGCATAATATTAGTCTAATACTATTTTTGAAATAGTCTTAGCCCATTCCATTCGCGCAGGAGCGATGAATCCCGTAATCCTCATCTGCAAGGAACATCTGAGTATAGTCGCATTGTCGCAACTACATTTGAATTGAATATAGTTAACGGTCAACGCGGAAAATTGTCTTTGCAAATGATGGCAACTCTATGAACAACTGAACAAGCGTCACACAGCATTCACAGATGATCTTTAACTTATTAATCTGGATGCCATATTCGCTACTTGGATCTAAAAGAAAGTATACATTGGGCGATTATCGGCCGATTCGTATATTTTGTTGACCGACGAAAATCGTCGGTGCAGAACAACATCGGCGGCATCAAAAATCACCACCTGTCTTGTGGGCAACACATTTATCTACCGACATCGACTTTTCTCCAATTGTTTAGTAGTGCGATGAACTAACTCCTGCCTGTGTTTCCACCACTTTTATTATTATAAAAAAGTTCCAAAAAAGAAGACGACAATGGTTTAGGAAGGAAATGTTTTAAAACAACAAAAGGTACACGTTTTACAAATTTATTCACAGAACTTTCATTAAAAATGCTACAGCAGAAAAACTATAAATGAAAATGGCATGATGTTTCACACAATTAAAGGCAAAAACCCATATTTTCATTTATTTTTTCTCTGAAAGATATCTTTAATAGATTCCGAGAAATGGCCCGGAAAAAACAAGCGTTTTACGCAATTTAGAAATTTTAAGTGTACCCCTTGAAACATTGTAAGGCAAACAATCTGACTTTTGAATTTAAGTTTTTATTTCATAAAAAGAAGTAGAATTTCATCTAAAATAAGATCTGTTTGTAATAATTTTGAATATCTCTGTTATTTTTTTAATTATTCAAAATTTCCAAAACGTTGTTTCTTAAATAATCTGTATAAAAAATAACTAAATTTGGTTGATATGTACATCCAATGACTTAGATTCGAGGGAAGAATATTCTCTGAAAAAGATTTTTTCTATCTTTTCTAATCGTGTGTAGGGTTACTAGTCTTTCTTAAAAACGATATATAACAGAAAAACTATAAATGAAAATGGTATGATGTTTCACAGAATTAAATACAAAAGTCCATTTTTATTTACTTTTTAATTTTCCCCTTATAAACTCCATAATACCGGAATGTGTACACTGTGTTTTGGTTTGAGGCTACCAAAAATGTCAGCAAATTATCTTCATCCGTTCTATTGTTATTCACATTTTTCTTCCTGAAAACACAGAAATACAACAACTGCGGTAAAACGCGTCTTAATTTGAAAAACAGATTTTGTTTGCTGGGATTTTTTAATTTTGCAGCTTATGAGAAATGTGATGTTTTTTTTATCAAAGTACTTTTCCTGTCATTTATAATGTACATTAGGCCTATGTGATAAGATGTTCCCTTAAAAATTTCTTTCGAATGACTAAATCAGACTTAAAGAAACGCTTAACGAAGTTTTTCCAAATATTAAAAAAAAATATATTTTAATGTTTGTAGTGCCTCTATCTCTCTTCTGAAGTGAAGTTTGCAGTGATTCTACGGTAGATTGCTAGCAGTCAATAATATACGTTTTGTATAGGCCTATTTGTTGTGTTATTAAAATTGTCGTCTTGAACAATTTAACTGTAGAAAGAGAATACATAAATTATGTTGTACAACAGTATAATGTATTATTTAATTATCAAAAGTTTTGAAAAAATTTAAATTTAGTTGTATTAGTATTGTTAATGCAGAGATTTTTTGTAGCAAAGTCAACTAATTTTGTAGTTATTACTGCATCTAAAGGGGTCGGTAAAAAAAAGGATGTTCAATGTGTGTAGTGGTACGGTACTTAACTTTCTTTAACCATGTAATGTAATAATGTGTTATTTGACACTCTTAGAATCAAAATACGCAAACTTTAATTATTATTTTGAATTTGACAATTTAAGTTAATTTAAAGTTGTTGGTTAAAATTTTATTTATCATTCAAAATGAAAATACCCAACAATTATTCGTTAAATTTTAAACGTTTTAACTGAATGTACAAATCGATTAATGTTTCCCATCTGGAACCACCGATCTCTGTCAGCAATATCCTTTGACCGACAAACTTATCGGCGATTCAGGCTCTCTTCACCTTCCCAACATCGCCGGTCGACACGAGGCGGCCGATAATCGCCCAATCTGTACTTACCTTAAACCGTTTACGTTTACAGACGTAACTACAGTTCCGTTCACTTTCCTGTAGTTTGTTACTGTGATTAGTTTAGGATGAAGGGGCATACTTCTTTAAGAAATGCAGAGCTCTAAAATGGTTTATAGTCTTTCATATAATTGTTTTACACCGTTACTTGTATAAATAATACATTGAAATGAACTAAGGCAGATATTATTAATCTTGTGGATTTTATACAAAATTAAGAAAAAGAAAATGGACAGATTCCAGGTAAAATAACACTCAAACACACAACACATAAAAACACACTTTAGCAAATTGTTTAAAAAAATATTCCATGCACCAGATTTTTTGGGTACGACTCATACTCAACATTATATTCTGCAGTTACGACCCCCCCCCCCCCCCCTAAAATATTAGTCTGTATCCGCCCCTGGAAGTCACAAGTTTTGAACGAACGGACTTTTTCTAATATGGATTTCTCCCAAACCTTGCAGAAGAAATGCTGCTTCCAAAGGTTCAAATCCAAGCTTTATTCGTTCAGTCGTTCTCAGTTGATGCCGCCTCAAACAAACAGACAGACAAGATTTTATTACACGTGGTGACACAAAGTTATAGTTATTAATGTACGGCAAATAAAAAACAATATGCCATATTAATGGCTTTTTAGAGAAAATATTGTATTTATTGTTTGATACATAGTACAATATTAGAACTCATCCGTGATATAAAATTAAACTAATTCGGCCAATCAGCAAGATCGATCTATCTAATTACTCATGTTAACTGAAATTACCTCTAATTAGCTTTGGTCATATGACTTCGTAACAGCCAATCACAGCTCTGCACTAGATTGCTTCTTGATTGGTTTAGTTACGATGAGGGGTTTAGCTAAAGTTTATTATTAACCAAGTAATGATATTGTTATTATAAACACGCCAGACACGCACTTGTTGATTTAGGAGCTTGTTTTCAAATTACCGATATTAAATTCAAACCCATGTCGGCGTTGTCACTGTACTTACAGTGGAACGATAATGCTTAAAAACCTGCCTAATAACTCAATGGAAACAATTACTATTCCAGTACTTTGACGTTCCTGTCTTTTACAAGCTTTGTTACTACTAGCAATAAAAAGTAACTTCGTGAGCAAAGCTATATGACAAAATAAATAAAAGTTTATTTTTCTTTCTTACTTAAAGTCGTAAAACCTTTTAGTTATTGGGACTGAGAATTATGCGCATATATTGCTCCAAAAATATAAAAACCAAATATTAAAAAATCTATAACCAAATACGTTAAATAGCTGCCTGCGTGTATGAAATATATAAGTAGAATTAACTTGCACCTCATCCACCAGCACCGTCTCAGGCGCTGCTTGCGGCCTCGGACCGTACCTGCCCCTACGATAACTCCCACGTGAATTTTAACCAGGAACTTTCATGGTATTTTACGTTTTGATCGATTCTGAGGGAACCAAACGGGCTATAAGGTCGTGTAAAAAAATGTGTAGGATAATATTTAGTTTTTTTTTATACAACCCACAAAAAGTTTCGTTATAGTAAGAAAACCCCCATAAAATTTACTTTCTGTAAAAAAAGAACTTCCGTTTGTTCTAATTTTTAGGCTAACGAACTGGATTGAGCGTCATAGAAAATCAAAGTGTATACAAAGTATGGTCCAAATCGGACATAATTCGAGCGTTAGAATGCGAACACATACATTCATATACCTATTATACAGAGTGTTCATAAACTGTCTTTAATCCCCTTTATTATTATTTTTAATTGAAAATAAGTTAACAAAACTTTGTACATATCTTTTGTTGCATAACAGGACACATGTTTTGACATAGCTGAACCTTTATGGTTTTGGGGCTTGAGGGGGTAGGGTGGTAAACAATTTCAAATATAAAGGTAGGTCATGTCACCATTGAAAATCTTATTTAAAAAAAACACAATGGCTCAAACTAGAGCTTAGTATCTTGCTTCGTTTCAAAGTAATGGACAATCAAAGTTTTGGAAAATGATAGTGTTATCATAACGTCAAAGCAGGTTATTAATTTGCTAATATTAGGAATAAGTAGGTTGTATGTTATTTTCCAGAACTTTTATTGTCTATTACTTTGAAACGAAGCAAGTTATTATGCTCTAGTTTGCTCCAATCTGTTTCTCTTTTAATAAGCTTGGCAATGGTGTATTACATGACCTAACTTTAAACTTGAAATCGTCAACCCCCTTTACCACCCTAAGCCCCCAAAATCATAGAAGGTCTGACATGTCAAAAAATTTGTTCTTTTATGCAACACAAGATATATACAAAGTTTTGTTAACTTATTTTCAGTAAGAAAAATAATAAGGGGTTTAAGGGACATTATGAACACGCAGTATATCCAAATATACAGTATATATAATTTTTAATTACACCCCAAACGTGTTCGGGAGACCGTGATCGGTCCTCAGTGACTACTCCGACCTTAGGTCTCACAGTAAGAATCACTGCAATAGTTCAGCTTTACTATAGACATTCGCTAATAAAGGTTAAAACCAAAAATATCGAGGGTTAAAAGAATGTTGCATAAAAGAAGTCCTGATTGACTGATTTATAACCGACGTAGATACAAAAATTTAAATGTTATAACATTAAAATTTTCAGGGTAAATTCTACAACAATGTAGAAGTGCCCAAAGAAAGGATTTCGCACAATATTGATTTTAATGGTTAGAAATGGTCAAAATGTGGTGGCTTACTCACAGCTCTATAACAGATAAAACAGCTGATTTGGAACCCTATAGTACCATATACAATTTGTGAACGATTTAAAGTAACAGAGATACAGCCAAACGGTATTACACACTTATTTCCAATATGGTGACAAAATGGGGATGGTTGCAATTCAGGACACTAAACTTTACACTCATCTACGACCTCTCTACAAGTCCCAGAACAGTTACTGTCTATACATAATTGTGCGAGCGAAAGAAATTAGAATCTTCCCTAGTGCGTTATATTTCAAACAGAATAACGGCTGAATACAGTAAGTGCCACCAACACGGTGTTTGCTCATCATTTCGTTTCGTGTGATGCAATACAATCCGTATGTTTATTTTGGTAGCATATTTTCCTCCCTGTTTTAGTTCCATTTACTGTGAATAAAAGCACAATGCATTCCTTAGGGAACGTTAACTACCAATTCATACAGGCAATCTGTTCCAGTCCTGGAGGACGATATTTACACACAGCTAAGAATTTATTCAATTATAGAGGATATAACAGAGTTTACATTCGAATATTGAACTCGGTAAACATAGATGTACGAATAGCACTTTGCTTTGTGAAAGATTTTTAAAAATTATATCATTAAGTATTCAGTAATTCTTGTTTTACTCAAAATTGCCTAAGTGGGGGGAAATTTACAATTTAGGCCTACTTATTGAAAGATTCAGTCAACAAATTTTGGTAATACGAGTATAAATAAATTACTACAATTTTCAACGGTCTCAATACTGTGCTAACTAATAAAGAAATTTATTTGTGGTTATTTGGCCTCATTTTCATCCAATAAGGGATATTGTAACAAAATATTATTTCACTCGAAAGGTTCACATAACGTTTAAAACTATTTTAAATAGATTTATGAATGGCTTTAAACCCGTGCCTACTAAAGACGTTATAAATGTTTGCCCTTCAATACCTATTTTCCACCCATTGCGTTGGGTAGCAATAATCAGAAAAACATTTCGGTCAAAACGGTAGCATTTCAAAAGCTTGTAACAATTTCGAAGCAGCTCCATGTGTCTACTAAAGGAATAATTATTTATTTATTCTCATTGAAATAAAATTAATACATATCAGACAAAATGTATTACTATGATAACAGGAATGAATTAAATAATGCTTTTACTAAGACCTGATGAAATACAAAAAGTAAATGTGTGCGGTCGTGGGATCCCCGTCAGGATGGACGTTCTTCACGCCTTTTTTTTAATTCTTTTACCAGCCTTAACGGTACAAACACATAATTTTAATCTTTCATTGCCGTTTATTATTAGATTGTTTTTATACAAATATTTACTGCTTACGTAAGTTTAATGTTATTATAATAAATGAGTAAAATTAATTATAACATCAAAGCCAAGATGGTAAACACATTTAAATGTCCATTCATTGTAAATACATTCAATAAACATAAAATGTTGGTTCATCCATCTAGGCCCAACTTAAAATTATTGTGTGTATGATTAATTTATTTTACCTGTCCAGCAAGATACATACAATAATTTAATAATTTTAGGTTAGGCCTAGACTTAAAATTACTTTCTAGGCCTAACCTAAAATTTCAGCGCATGACGATAATATCTGACGCCGGACGGGACCGATCGTCTCTTAACTTAAATTTATGAACCAAAACACATGTTTCTTGAACGAATTCACATTCATTGCCATAACAGTCGATTTGGTAACGCTTTTTTCGTTACTCGTATTTTATATTTTTCATTGCCACAGCAACCAATTAATAACACTTTTATCGTTACGCATTACATTTTATATTTGTTAACTCCTACCGCAACCCACGTTAAGGAACTTCGTTCCAAAAACATTAACATAAGAACACTTTTTGCCATAGTCTACAGACCGTCTGAAGGGTTAACACTAACTTGAAGATTAACAAACATTTTTTCTGTTTTAAAATCTTCATGAAATCAACTCCCATAAAAGCGAGTGTACCTACGTCGTACATGAGTAAAAAAATTGTATAACGCATCCACAAAGTTGTATTGTTTGATTTGTTCGTTAACATATAACAGCTGATTTCACCACTATTCGATTAATAATATAGACCTACTGACGACGAAACTTTTAAAATTCACAATAATATAGAATTGCATAAATGAGCGTATTGAATATATTTGGGTTAAAAATCTTTAATTTAAGGGGTGGATACAAATTTAAAGCTTCGGTGTTTGTCAAATTAATCTGAACGTGATTTTTCTCATAGATTACTAGTATAATTTTAAAAAAGGACGACAGTGCAAAAAATAACGCCTCGAATTATGGACTGATTCGCTTCTATCGAAGCGGGCAAACTCGTGTCACCAGTTGGCATCCCAGCAGTCGGCTTCGAATCAGAAGCTGCCCTCGCTGTAAAATCCCTACACTGATTTAAACCGCGTACTTTATGGTATTTTAAGTAAATAAGGGCTATAAGGTCGTATACAAAAAGCATTTGAGCAGAATAACTACTACTTAGTCCTATCACTCAAAAGGGAATAACTAAGTTGTCCTATGCAGAATAACTAAGTTGATAAACCCCCAAAAGGATTCATTCTAGGACGAAAATCTTTACAAGATTGTTACTTCCGGTCAAAAAACGTGCTTCCGGATGTTCGACATTTTTTGCTAACGAACTCGCCCGAGATACATAAAAAACTAAGAGTGTACCATATGCAATTTTTAATGACACCCCAAAACTTGTTCCGGTAACCATGATCGATGTTCATTCACTACTTACTCCCTTCCTTAGGTTTTAATAAGAGTCACTCCAAATAGCTCAACTTTCCTAAGTAATATAATATGTAGGTATATTCTACCTTACGGCAGCATCCAGTTATAATTCATTAGTCAGTAAGAACATGACACTTAGCTTGAGGGAGGTGTACTAACCAACTAAAATCATGTAATACTGTAATGCTATACATCGACGTCTTTAGTGAAGTATCACATTTAATGCTGGTTGCTAATAAGTAATCGAGTAGGCGTTCAATGATTGAAACCTTCGAACAGTTGATACCGTCGCATCAGATCATTTTTAATCAGGATGAAGCGTTATCAATCAGGTAGGTAACTTCACTGTAAAACCTCTGTCTATCTCCAAAGCATCTCATCATTAAAATTGTTATTCGTTCGTGTTATCTGAGATACATTATTAAAATATGCACCGAAAGAAGAAAATACTTAACTTACTTAAAAAATAGAGAAGCAGATTATTCTACTTGTTCTCTCATCTGTTGGAAAAAATCAGTCGTTACACAAATTATTAATGCCGTACACACGAGAAGGAAAACTCATCTAAACCATAAACAATGTATTGATATGTAAACTAAGTCCATTGTTGAAGAGCTGATTATAAACATTGATTACAACACATCATTATAAACATAAAAGCTGATTATAAACATTGATTACAACAAATCATTACAAAAATAACAGCTGATTATAAACATTGATTACAAACTTCATTATAAAAATAACAGCTGATTATAAACATTGATTACAACACATCAATATAAAAATAACTGATTTGGAGAAATAGTAATTTAGAAAAATTTCCATTGTTACTACATTAAAAATACATTTCAATAATTAATTGTCGAATACCTTAATAATTTTAGATTATTTTATTTTATAAAGATAATAATGTTTCAAAATTTTTAAAAAAATTCTGAATTTAATTTATTTCTAGCTAACTATAAGAGGTAGAAAAAAATACAAATTTTTTTCATCATTTTAAATAGACCTTTAAAACAAAAAGCCACAGGAACTACCTTGCCTTTTTTAAATTTATGGTCCAGCCATTTTGATTTTTTCGAAATTGAATTCAAATGGTTCAACCAAATACTCCCAAATATCGTTGTGTGGCGTATCGTTTGAAAGCTTATTTAATTCTGAATCCAAAAATAATAATAATTACTATTTATAAAATAGCACAGCAAAATCGGAAAACACGATTTTGTTGATTTTTTGGCAGCCATTTTTAATCGGTTAAAGATATGGATGTGTAAATTTCATAGTTGGTTTTCTATTGCAATTCTACATCGAAATTATGTATCACATAACCACCTTCCTGTTTAAAAAAACTAAGTTACATTCAAGATAGGGGATATTTAAAAAAAATCTTAATAAAATAGTTTTGTTTTAATTGAATAGATTCCTGAAAGTACGGAGTTGATTTGTGCAACAATTTTTATACATAGGTTAATAAAATATTACGTTTTATATGTTCGTCAAGTGATCCACTCTGTGCTCTAAAAACACTACCGCTGTTCGGATGAATTTCACTCATTTATCATCATTTGTTGAAATTATCACTCAACAAAAATCACAAGAGGTCGTCAAAGTATTAAATAACTGTTACAACGTTTAAACTGCACAACACAAAAAAAAACAAAAAACAAATTATTTTGATCAACACTTAATGTTATCAGCGCAAAAGCCGGGTCAGAAACTTCCCGGACATATAAAAGGTAATATTTTTTACCCTATATATTATTAAACATCCAGTGATTCGGGTTCCTTTCCACAATATTTTTTTTTTTAAATTATTAAGGCGTGGACGGACTTTTTTATCACTATGTATGTTGGTGTGTGATGGGGTGTGCATGAGTACGTATAGGTAGATGTGCGTTTATATTATTTTTTTAAGTTCAATAAAATCATTACTTTGTACCTTGTTGCTTCTTGCACAATATTTAGACACTTATTTTAGTAGTTGTTTCATGTTCTGAAGAACGTATAAGTATTTTTTTGTATTTATCTACATTTTGTTTTTGAAGTTTAATTATTTATTCTTTGTCCTCACGGACTAAAACTTTTGACGGACTTTTCATATACGGATTTTTTGGTAAAAAGATAGATACAAATTATTGCTTTATTTCCACTCTCTTACCTCTGATATAAAAGTCTTTTTCAGAAGACAAGACAATCAACCATTCCGTACTTTCTGTACAATTGTATAAATATAGCCGTAAAGAAGTAATTGTTTAAATTTGTTTGGTAAATTAATACAAATGTGTATTAAACTTTGCTAGATGTTATGTAATTTTAATCAAATTATTATCTAATAATATTGTTTCTGTTTTATTATTTACTTAATAAGACTTAATTAAAACTTATATAAGAGAACTGTAATACTTTTATCGCAACTCAAGATTTCCGAAGTATTAAGAAAACCCTCTAAGCTCGACCATTTTCAGCCCTTGCGTCAAGTGTAAAGAAGACATCAATCACCCCCAAGCCTGCCTGGATAAGACGCGTCCCCTCCCTTCCCTTGTATCCCTAAATCAACATCATTCCCTGGCCAAACTCCAGAACATGCAATCAGGCAAAGTAAATATCTGGAATACATTAAGGTAACGATTAATTGTTTTAAAAACGTTACTAGTATATAGGCAGTTGTAGGTGTGGACGTTTCGTAATTGTGTACGTCATCCTCATGGCAACGTTAAAATTACAGAACAGTGTTATAACAGTGTCTTTCTACTTGTTAGTATTAAATCTATGAATAAAAATAAAATGGACTAAATGAATAGAGTAAACAATGCAAGATAGGACACATGTTAAATTGCATTATTTGCTAGTTTTGACCTACTGAATAACATATAGTGAAGTTTGTTAGAATGGTTGCGGAACACTCTGTATATATAAAGTTTAAAATCAAGGGAATATAAAAAATTAAAATTATAATAAAATATAGCAATCTCAGTTAAAATTTAAATTAAATGCTTGTTTTTTATTAGATAAATTCTAATTAATACCTCAAATAGTATCAGAAAATATGTATTAATTATTAATTAGTAAACACTTCAAACACAAACAAAAAAATACTAAAATCTAAAAGTTTATCAAATAATGAATACGAAATATATACTCCTTCTCAGCAATCATTCCTATACAAATAATTACACCACACAGCTGAGCCGATGACGTGAGTTGAACGAATTTAAAAAATTAAGTTTACATCCTATGTTTTAGGATTTTGATTAACTATTTGGGAAATTGATCTACTCACGAAGGCACTGAATGGTGTCTGCGTGTACGAGATATATATGTAGGATTTATTTACACCGCATATTCAAGCCCCGACTACGTTCCGCTCGAAGCGTTTGATCGATTTTGGGAAAACCAGGAGAGCTACAATGACGTGTAGAAATCAAAATGTGAAAAATGCTCTCCTATATCTACTTTTACAAAAATCTTCAAACAATTTACTACCAGTCAAAAAAGTGCTTCCAGTTGTTGGATTTTTTAGCTAACGAACTCTCCAAGCAACTTAGAAAACCAACGTGTAGTTTGGACCCAATCGGACGAAAAATACGACCGTTAGAGTGCGAACACATACAAACATATGAAGTAAAGTCCGGTTTATCCGGCCTCGTTTTATCCGACCCCTCGGATTATCCGGCCCAGCATCCAAAGAATATAATGGAATAAATGAAGCACTATCTAAGCGATCCGAAAACATCTTACAACACGTAATAACACCTGCAATGTAGTGACGACAACGGCATTGCGGTTGTGTGTTGCGGCTAGTATCAACGCAAAATAGCAGGCGTTAGTACGATTAAAAAACGTAAAATCTTTAGTTGAATACATTTTAACAAGTTTTGAGCCTTAAAATTATATTAAAGTTCAATAATTTACCATAAGATATTTTTTAAAAAATAGTCAATTCACTTCATATTTTTCATTAATTCATTAAATTTTAATTTGCTCCGTCACTTTTATACAACTTTTAATGCAAAATTTGTTTGAGGTTTTTATACAATATTGTACACGTACAGTACTCTAGTTAAAATATGTTACACTTGTAACAATGGTTGCATCTACTATAATAAACCCCAAGGTTTGGTCCATCTATTTTTTGTTTTATTGAATGATTCCAATTTAAATTACAGTAGTACTGTAAAGTTTTCTCATGTACGTTTATTGGCTTATTTTAACCCTATACAGGATTATCTGGCTTTTATGGTATCCGGCCTGGTACTCCACCATATTAGGTCGGATAACGCGGACTCTACTTGTATACAATTGTAATGACACCCAAAGCGTGTTCTGGGGACCATGATGGGTGCTCATTGACCACTACCTACCATAGGTTTAAAAATACCGGAATAGCCCATCTTTCCTATGGAAATTCGCTAATTATATTTCAAAATTATATTTCCTCAAGTTTTCCTGAAAGTACCGGGCTGTATTCGCACCTCAACTTATTTAATTCCCCCCCCCCCCCCCCCCGTTATTTATATACAGAACTTACTAAAGTCTGACCCGAAACAAAATAGTGATTTAAGAAGCTTTTACTTCGCGTTACATTATCTTAAAAGCAGACTATAAAATAAATTACGTGTGAACGCAATAAACCTTAATTCATTGGAAACATCGTGCCTGTTTTTGTGATACAGAGAATTTATTTGCTTCCGTATAAAACACTTCTTTCTAGTTTTATTTATTATAATACTAGCGTGTCTTGTTTTATTACCACAGAGATGTGTTGTAATAGTTTGCAGGTACTCTGCCCTATGCAATTTATAAAGTTCTCTAGATCTAAATAGGTATAGTACCTATAAAGGAAGGTAGTATTAAGAGCGCGGGAGTAGTGTAATTCATTCAGTAATTTATTAATATTTATTTTCCCGTTAAATAACAAGGGAGTATAAAATAACTATTCTTTCAAAGTTATAGTATATATGTTATTTTAATAAGCATTAAGGGCTCGGCCTCAGATGGCTGCTTCGCTTCGCTCTCAGTTGGAAAATTTGCTAAAGAATCTCGTTTATCTCTGGCTCGTTTGTACATAAGTTTGTAAAATTATGAAACCAGGCTTAAATATATTAACATTAATTACAAGATTAATTATAGCCTCACATACATGCTTTAGAAACGTGAGAGGCTTTCATTACGATTTTAGTAATAGTTCTACTATCTTCTGTCAACTAAAGTTTTGAAACCAGACCTAAATATAGTAAAAATTATTGCAGGATTAACATAACCTCAATACTATGTTTCAGAAATGAGCCAGGCCTATATTACAAAATTTACTATTACAATTTATCCATCTTTGCCAAGTTTACCTTTTTTTTGACAAAATTAATTGTTGAATCAGGCCCAATTTGTTCTAATTCCAACGTGCTAAAACAGTATAAATTGGCTTGTTTATAAACAGCTGTTTTGATCGCTTTATTTACTATTTCGTTGTTATTTTGTAACCAACATGGCAACCCATAAGACCCTATGTTAAAAGTTTTCAACTTTTAAATTATATTTTCTCAAAAACTTACACGAAAACAACTATATGGGTGTACTTAAAAATCAAAACTACACCTAATACAAAATTTCTTTAAAGTTAGAGCCGTTTTCGAGATCCGCTACAGATACAAAGATAGATACGAGAATTGCTTATTTAAAGTAATAGCATACAGATTATTAACTGTAAACTATAAACTTCAATTCAAACATAATATAACATCCGATTTCGGCCATGTCATTTAATATTTAAAAAGTGAAACACCATGTGAACCAATTTAAGGTTAAATAATGCATTACCTTATTATGGTCCGTCACAATCTTTGTTTATTGAACAACTGGTTTCGACATCTGTAAGGTCATCGTCAGAGTCACATTAATAAATACTCTCAACAAATATTTTTTTTAATTTTGTAGTTGTCCATAATATTCAACAGTTTTAGTTTTTGCCAATAACTCGATTATCTTTTAAGTTACAGAACAAGTTTGAAAAAACGTTATGTTTGTTATTACAAAAAGAAAAGAAAGATAAAACCCGTTTTCCAATAACCAAATATGTATCCAAAATTAGCGTTCAATATTACTGCCTACATCCAAAGATATTAAGTATTTTGTAAAAATACTGGTGGATAACTGGAAAACCAAGCATTTTCGAACCTATGTTTATATGAACTTTTTTCTTTAATATCAATAGTAGACACGTCCTGAAAGTTTCTGCGTTTCTAGCTTCTCACAAGTTAGTCCTACATTGAAAAACTACAATTTAGTAAATGTTGTCTTCTTTAGTTTTGTAAATGGTAGTGTTTTCGATAAAATTATTAGTTTCCATGTTACGGGCAAAAATCTGAAAAAGTGTGCTATGTTCTGCAAATATCTCTGAATACTCCAGGATATTTTTTTTTTTTTTTTGCAAACTGCAAATTCGATTTCAGCACGTTAAGAAACATAATATAAAACCGCAGAGAAACGGACTACTTTAATTTTTGTCCACGAGAGGGGATTTTTCAATACCGTTTTAATTGTCTACTGGCCATGCATGTTTTTCGCTCTCCACCCTGCATTTACCACTGGTGGTGTGAAGATATATCATTACTTTCTCTAATGTCTTTGAAATTTGTTTTTAGGGAATTTCCCTCGGAAAGATGAGCTATTGCAGTGACCCTTATGGTAAGACCTAAGGTCGAGAGTAGTAAATGAGCACAGGTCATGTTTCCCAGAACACTTTTTGGGGTGTCATACAACTTGTATAATTATATATTGTACAATTATAACAATTAAATATATATAGGTCTATACATACAGAGTGTTCATAAAATCCCTCTATCCCCATCACCTCATTATTTTTGTTACTGAAAATAAGTTAACAAAACTTTGTATATGCCTTGTGTTACATAGCAGAACAAATTTTTTGACATATTTAACCTTCTATTATTTTGGGGGGTTTAGGGGGAGAGGGGTAAGGGTTTAAAAATTTCAAATATAAAGGTAGGTCAAGTAAGGCACCAATGAAAAGAGAAACAGAATGGCGCAAACTAGAGCTTAGCATCTTGCTTCGTTTCAAAATAGTGGACAATCAAACAAATAATAATTCGACCACGCAGCTGAACCGCTGACGTGAGTTGGGCAAATTTCCGAAATTAAGTTTATAGGCCTATGTTTTGGAGTTTCAACCAAAAATTTTGGAAATAGGTCTATTCAAAATGGTTCGCACGCCATTCGGCATAATATTGGGAGTATCTTCAATACACAATGCATTGCGTGCTTCGCACGCCAAACCCACGGTAAAATCCACCACATGGCTTTGAACCGGGTACTTCTATGGTATTTTACGTTTTGATCGATTTTGGGGGAACCAAGCGAGCTATAAGGTCGCGTAAACAAAATGTGCAGAATAACATCCTACATTTATATTTGTATAAAAAACTAAAAAAAAATCATTCTCGAAGGAAAATCTCAAAAAAATTGTTACTTCCGGTCAAAAACCGTGCTTCCGATTGTTGGTTTTTTTGGCTAACGAACTCGTCCGAGCGACATAGACAACCAACATGTGTACTAAATTTGAACCAAATCGGACTTAAAATGCGGCCGGTAGAGTGCGAACACATATATATACATATAGGCCTATATACATGATTTTTAATGACACCCCGAAACGTGATCTGGGGACAATGATCGGTGCTCATTTGCTACTCCCAACATTGGGTCTTACCATAAGGGCCACTGCAATAGCTCATTTTTCCTATAGAAATTCGCTAATAACCAGTGGGCTAATATTAACAAATTAATAACCTGCTTTGATGTTATGATGACAATATCATTTTGCAGAACTTTGATTGTCCATTACTTTGAAACGTAGCAAGATACTAAGCTCTAGTTTGCGCCATTCCCTGTTTCTCCTTTAATAAGCTTTTCAAGGGTGTAGGCCTATTACATGACATAACTTTATATTTGAAATTGTTTAACCCCCTGCACCACTCAATCCTCAGAAAATCATAAAGGTTCAGATATGTCAAAACATTTGTCCAGTTAAATTTTGTTAACATATTTTCAATAACAAAAATAATAATTCGACCACGCAGCTGGACCGCTGACATGAGTTAAGCAAATTTCAAAAATTAAGTTTATATGCCTATGTTTTAGGGTTTCAACCGACAATTTTGGAAATAGGTCTACTCACGAAGGCGTTGAACAGCTGTCTGTGTACTCAATATATTAGAAGAATTTGTTTGCACTTAGTGGCCTCGCTAGTTTGCACCACTTGGCTTCGAATCGGGTACTTTTATGGTATTTTCCTTTTTGGTCCATTTTGTTGGAACCAAGCGAGATAAAGGGTCGCGTAAAAAACTTAAATGTGCATAATAACATCCTACATTTATATTTTAAGAAAAAACTCTAAACAAATTTCATTTTCGTAGTAAAAATCTCAAAAAATAATTACTTCCTGTCAAGAAACGTACTTCCGGTTGTTGGATTTTTTTTGCTAACGAACTCGTCTGAGCGACATAGACAACCAATACGTGCACCAAATTTGGACCAAATCAGACTTAAAATGCAGCCGCTAGAGTGCGATCACATATATACATATATATATGAATTTTAATGACACCCCAAAACGTGTTCTGGGGACCATGATCGGTGCTCATTTTCTACTCCCGGACCTTGGGTCTCACCATAATGGCCACTGCAATATCTCATTTTTCCTATGGAAATTCGCTAATAAAAGGGTTAAAGGGGCTTTATGAACACTCTGTATATAGAATACTGTTAGAGTATTCACACTCTAACAGCCGCAATCTAAGTCCAATTTGGTACGCACGTTCGTCAGACAAGTTCGTCAGCCAAAAAATCCAACAACCAGAAGCACGTTTTTCTGCTACTAGTAGAACGAAACAAGCGTTAGTCGAACATAGAGGCTTAGGTGGAAACGATTTCTACTAATGTATTTCGTACACAGAGGCAGCTATTCAGCGCTTAGTGAGTAGATCAATTTCAAAAATTGTTGGTTGAAACACTAAAACATACCAATTTAATTTTGGAAATTCGCTAAATTTACGTCAGCGGTTCAGCTGTCTGATCGAACTAGAGCTTAGTATCTTGCTTCGTTTCAAAGTAATTGACAATCAAAGTTCTGGAAAATGATATTGTTATGATAGCATCAAAGCAGGTTATTAATTTGTTAATATTAGCCCACTGGTTATTAGCAAATTTCCATAGGAAAAATGAGCTATTGCAGTGGCCCTTATGGTGAGACCCAAGGTCGGGAGTACCAAATGAGCACCGATCATGGTCCCCAGAACACGTTTTGAGGTGTCATTAAAATTCATATATATATATATATATATTTATTTATTTATTTATTTATTGCTCACAATCTTTCAACCTTTTTCAACTTCGTAGCTCAGCTTTCCAGCCATTTAGTCTTGTATATATCCCCTTTCCCATAGCAAAATAACATTTCTTAAAATAACTAATAACAACACAAAAAAACTTAATTAACTTAATAACTTAATTTAACAACTAATTCACTTCACACAATTTAACGATTTCTATAAATAAATTATATACATATTAACAATTTTAAATAATTTTATAAATAATTATTATGTACAAACGACAACATTTATCTCCATACCGTTATCCGCTAACTTATCTACCTCATTCCATTTCTTTCTAATTATCGCCATGAACCCTACGTCCTTTAGAACCTTATGGTCATTGCTTCTACCAATAAATAAATAATTATTCTCCTCAGACATCCATGATTTTAAATGATTGCCAATTAATTAATTTAGAACGTAATTTTTTTAATTTGTTGCAATTTAGTAATAAATGTTGTGCTGAAATATTACCCCCACATAGTCGGCAAGCTTTCCCTTCCACATTCCCTCCCCTTAGCTTCCAAACTCCCATCCTCCACCAAGCTATATCCTCTCTCTCTCTCTTTCCCATATTCAAATTCTTTGCCCTCCCAAAATCTCCCATTACTTTAACAAAATTTTCCAGCGACGATTTTTCCCACATTTGAGTTGCCAAAGTTTGTGTCTCTATATTGGTAAATTTATTCTTAATCTGCTTTTTTATGAATTTTATTTTTAAATCGGAATTTTGCAATATCCATTCGAGGCCTATTTCCTCCATCTTTTTCTCTAATTTCCCTAACCAACGCGTGCTTTTTAGCTCAATTTGATATTGGAAGCATATCTGTTGTAAAACTCGACATTTCCCGTCCCTTAGCTTAACCCATAACTCCATACTCTTACCTAATAAATCAGCCTGAACCGGAAGAATGCCTAGTTCCCATCTCGCGGCACAATTCGCAGCGCTTCTAGGCACATTCATCACAGCCTTAGCCAAATCATTTTGAATTGTTTCCATCTCCCTATCATTAGTTTCGCAACTCCATATTTCCCCTCCATATAAATACACCGATTTTACTAAAGAATTAAATAGATTTTTCAATAGCGCCAAACTTATATTTGGTAATTTTTTTATTATTTTATTCATTGTTATAAACGCTGTCTTACACTTTCCCTTTGCCATAGTTATATGATGGTTCCAAGCGCCATTGCTACTTAGCCAAAACCCTATATATTTTGTTTGTTTACCTACTTTCATTTCTTGTCCCCCATAGAGCCATCGTTCTGCTCTCGCTGGTTTCCCCCATTTTTTTAAAACTACTATCTGGCTTTTCTCTACATTTACTTTTAAACCCCACGATTTACAATAATTTTCAAGTACACTTAGACCCCTCTGCAAACCACTACTGACATCGAAGGTATAACAACATCATCAGCAAATAGCAGAATCGGTATCTCCGTTCCCTTTATAGACTGAGGGTGCGTGCCACCCTCAAGAATGTCCTCTGCTAGATCATCTATAAATAATAAAAATAATATAGGCGATATTGTGCATCCTTGCCTAACCCCAACTTTACTTTCAATTTTCCCGCTTGTTGACCCCTGTGTTGACCTAATATTTAACTCTACGCTTTGATATATATTAATTAGTTTATTAATCATACTCGCCGACATCCCTTTCCGTTTTAGTTTATGCCACATTGCCATACGAGATATTCTGTCAAATGCCTTCTCAAAGTCAATAAATGCAGTATACAGTTTCCCTCTTTTTCGTTTTAATGATTTCTCTATTATAGTTTGTAAAACAAACACATTATGCGCCGTGCTTCTCCCCGCCCTAAACCCAGCCTGGTATGGTGAAATTTTGCTATAGACCTCAGCCCATTTGGTAATTCTGGACGCCATTATTTTCGTGTACACTTTGCTTAAGCTAGGCAAAAGATTTATACTTCTATAATTCTCCAGTTTATTAATACTCCCTTTATTTTTATAAATTGGACACAACAACCCACTTCTCCAAACACTCGGAAATTTATTTTCACCGAGACTGTTAAATAGTTTCAATAACATATCTAAGTTTTCGTCAGAAGATGCGAACTCTTTCCACGCCTCGGCCGGTAAACCGTCAACGCCTGCTGTTTTTTTCGATTTTAGCTTTTTACATGCATCTTTAATCTCCCGTTTTGATATAATTTATTTATCGTCTAATACCGGTATGACTACAGGTAATCTACAATCTAAGTTTAATTCGCTTACCGTACTTTCCCAAGTATCTGCCCCCCCCCTAATAAATTAGAAAAATATCTTATCCAATCGAGCACGGAGATATTATCTGGTTTATAGTTTTTCTTTCCCGCAGTACGTTTCTATAATTCCCATACCTTAGAAGGATCATTTTCCGCTATCGCCGAATTAATAACAGCTGATTGTTTATCTCGCCAAATATTTTTTGCTCGAGTGATTTCACCTTTGTACTTCCTCCGTTGCTGAGATAAGTTATCTTTATTATAAAATGTTTTGGACTTTAGAAACTTACGTAATGCCGTATTTACATTTTGTCTAGCCTGAGCACACTCAGAATTGAACCATTCACCCGTGTTATCACTTCGCCCTCTCTTCCCCCCCCTCATAGCAATGCATTCCTCTACAAGCCCTTCTTATCAGTTTATATAGAATATCGACTGCCTGATCAATTAAATTTACATCTATATAATAATGAATCCCTACTTTGAACAAACTAGCGATATTGTCGTTTGTATTACATACAAATTCCTGTTTAAGTAAATGATTCCATTTAAAACATCTCACACCACTATTTGTCTCTTTTGAGCTTATTTGACTATTTTGCATATATTTAGGACATGTAATAGACAATTCCAGAGACAGAGGTAGGTGACTCGAATCTGCCCAATTAATAATTGTAAAATGATTTATTTTACTTACTAACATTTCCGATACCAGCATATAATCTATAACACTACACCCATTATTAGAAACATATGTAAACCCTCCGCTTTCTTTTCCCCATTTACCATTAACTATACCTAAATCTAACGTTTCACATAAATACATCAAATCTCCCCATATTTATTTATACCTTTATCTTCACTAACCTTGTTTTTATACGCAAAAATTTGTATTTTCCTCAAAATTATACAATCCTACGTCATTAACGTCATTAACGTCATATATATATGGGTGTGTGTGTGTGTGTGTGTATATGTTTTCGCACTCTAGCGGCCGCATTTTAAGTCCGATTTGGTCCTAATTTGGTACACGTATTGGTTGTCTATGTCGCTCGGACGAGTTCGTTAGCCAAAAAAATCCAAGAACCGGAAGTACGTTTTTTGACCGGAAGTACTTATTTTTTTAAATTTTTACTACGAGAATGAAATTTTTTTAGAGTTTTTTCTAAAAATATAAATATTAGATGTTATTCTACACACTTTGTTTTTTACGCGACCTTATAGCTCGCTTGGTTCCCCCAAAATTAACCAAAACGTAAAATACCATAAAAGTACCTGGTTCAAAGCCAAGTGGTGCAAACTCGCGAGGCCACTAGGAGGAAACAAATCCTACTAATATATTGCGTACACACAGACAGCTGTTCAACGCCTTCTTCAGTAGACCTCTTTCCCAAATTGTTGGTTGAAACCCTAAAACATAGGCATATAAACTTAATTTTGGAAATTTGCTCAACTCACGTCAGCGGTTGCTGCGTGGTCGAATTATTTAATTACTTATAGATTCGTTTTCTAGTACGAAGAATAGTGCCATGAATGTAAGCCATGCTCGAAGTACATTTGTATTAGTGTGAAAGCGGCTTGTTTAACAAAATTCGATTTTAGAAACATATTGGCCTAGAACATTTACCCACTGTGTAATGCTAGTATATTAAAATGAGGTAAATATTGTTTGGCATAAAATACGTTTTGAAAGAAAGGTTGCGAAGCGTAAGAGGATTGCATCCGTAATCTTAATATCGTTATGGAAATTTTGCCGTTGAAGGAATAAAGAAAATTGCATAAGAGACTTGACTGCGAGGAGCTGCTTTGTTATTGCATAAAGGCAAACAGGCTGGTAATGTAAGTGTAAACACGAAAGCCTATTGAAGAGCCAAGCGAACGTTTAAGATGTAATCTTAGTTTTGTACGCTTTGCTGTATTTTAAAATGTTAAGGAGTACCGGTGAAATTTAAATTTGCCTGAAATAGGTAAGATTAGGTTTGTGGGGTGTGTTGAGCGACTCGCTTGACAAATTATTCAAATGAGATGTTTTATTCCTTACTAACTGCCAATAGTAATACAATTATTCACTAAATCTACACTATCAATTGTGTCAATACCAGAAAGGACCGTGCGTGCTTCACATGCCAACTACATACTGTTGCAGTGCCCTTTGAAACAGGACTTTAATTTTTTAGGATAACAACTAGTTTAATTTTTCATTTTTGGAATAAGTTACGTAATTTTTCAAGATATTTATGAAAATTTTGTAAAAAATTAAATGTGTATTCTATTTTTTTCAATGTACTGAACATACAATTTTGAAACCCCGGTTATGTTACAAGTAATCTATATATATAAAAGCCAAATACCACTCACTCACTGACTCATCACGAAATCTCAAAAACTACTGAATGGATTGGAACGAAATTTGGTATGTAGCTTCCTCTAGGACCACAGGTGCTCACTAAGAAAGGGTTTCAAAAACTTCGAAAACTTAGAGGGGGGGGCTTGGGGGGTCAAAGTTACTAAATCACGATTTCTCCAAAACTACCAAACGGATTGGAACGAAATTTGGTATGTAGCTTCCTCTAGGGCCATAGGTGCTAAGTAAGAAAGGTTTTCAGAAATTCGAAATTTTAGGGTGTTTGGGGGGACAAAGTTACTAAATCACGATTTCTCTAAAACTTCTGAACGGATTGGAATGAAATTTGGTACGTAGCTTCATCTATGGCTGTAGGTGCTGGCTAAGAAAGGGTTTAAAAATTTTAGGGGGGGTTCGGAGGGTCAAAGTTACTAAAAATCCCCATAAGAAATACATAGTGTAATATATTTATTGATATATATTTTGTTAATATACATTTAAGTTTGATTTATCTATCCGTACAAAACCGGATCGGGCAGCTAGTATATATATAATATATAAGCCCTTCTGACCTAACTGAATGAATGACAAACACTTCTTAAGAGAAAAATACGAAAATTTTAAGATATATTTTTGTAGGTAGACGCACACTAAGAAATAAATTAGCAAAATTTTAATTTTAAAGTCCAAAAATTCGGAGGTACACTCCCAGCCCTATAACAGATAAAAAAAATGATTCGGATCTATCTAAGCTCAGTAACAGAACACACGATTGTTGAATTTACATTCATTAGCATAGCAACCAACTTGGCAAATTTAATAATGAGTTTATTATTCTTCACAACCAACAGCTTCTTTAGGTTAGATTAAGAAACTAAAAGCAATCACAAACTAAAACTTAAAAAGTGCTTTCTGTATTATAATTCAAACATGTGTTGTTACCTATTTAACAGCTGATTTAAATTAAAAGCTTAACAATTTTAGGCTAGGCCTATACGAACCAACACATATTTCTTTAAATCATTTACACTTATTACCATAGCCACCTAATTGCAAATTTAAATCGGTTGGTTAATTTGACAACCAACAGCATTTTATCACTCTATTTTATCAAAAATATCATTTCAGTTAAAATATCGTAATATACACACTGTAATAGGTTTCCATTTGCTTCGCTGAGAGGCGACACATTGGTTTGTGAGCGAAGCGAGTCTATATATAAGCGGCTTTGTCCTGACTGATTGACTGATAAGAGTCTCAAAGTTTACTTTGATCAAATCAAATCAGAAAACCCGCCTCCTCTAAGAGAGTAAGGGGATCATTTTATTACTGCTGATAATGTTAGTCTTGGATTTACGGTTATTGCTTCTTTTGCGAGATTAAATCTCATCCGGAGCTCTGCATAAACCTTGTTACTAACTACTGTGCTGTAAAACTAGATTCGATGACCCAGAAATAAAACAAAACAATATCTATACAATGTATCACGTTTAATAGATGTTTGTATTGTTTGTTTAATACTGCTCAATAACGATTAAAAGTCTTAACAATATTGCCATTTCTATTTTACGTTAAACCTGCTTATTTAATTCAAGTAAATTATAAAGCAGGTCGATGCTTGTCCACGAATACTAATGCCTAATACTTTTCGAATACTCTGCCATCTTTAAATATTGAAACTCTTTTACGATACTGCCTCTTGCCGCCTCGACCTGTGAGTTGAGCGAATTTGTAAAATTAAGTTTATATGCTTGATTGTTTCAACTATTTGGAAAATTGTTCTACTCACGAGTGCGCTGAATGCCAGCGTATACGAAATATATTAGTAGAATTTATTTGCACCTCAGCCCCTGCAGTTCACGTGCTGCTTAGTTCAGCTCACAGCAGAAAAACTACAACAACTTACGTTTTGTCGATTTTTGCTGAACCAGAAGGGATATAAGGTCATGTAAAACACAAAATTTGAAAATAATCTCCTGTATATATTTTTTAGATAAAGCCGCAAAAAACATCATTTTAGAAAGAAAAATCTCACAAAATTGTTACTTCCTGTCAAAAAACTTGCTCTTAGTTGTTGCATATTTAGCTAACGAACTCGTCCAAGCGACTTAGAAAACCAACGTGTGCACTGAATTTCTACCAAATTGGACATAAATTGCGGCCTTTAGAGAGTGCGAACACACATATATTATATAGGCTATATAATTTTTAGTGACCCCCCCCTCCAAACAAATTTTATTCCGGGAAGATGATCGGTGCTAATTTACCATTCCCGGCCGCAGGTCTCATTACACTCAATTCCACGTTCACCGTGCAGTACAGGTCTTACGGGAGATTGTCATGCTACTACCATTACTGGGAACATCACGTTTATTGTCATGCATCAACTGTCCGAGCGTTGCTTGGCAGTAGATTTTTTTTGGACGGTTAGTATCACCAAGACTGCAATTTGGATAACATGGCTCATGGGCGCTCCGTACTGCACGGTAAACGTGAAATCGAGTGTATAAGAATCACTGCAATAGCTCATCTTTAATATTGAAATTCGCTAAATAAAAACTAGCATAACCTGATCTGATCTGACCTAACCTATCCTATCCTAACTAGATTAATGTCTACTGTACGAGTATGATTTTACCATGCGTTTTTATTGTCTTTTAAAAGCAATGCTTGCAGAGTAAAAGCACTAAGGAAGTTAGGTAATATTGTTTTTTTTCAGAAAATACGTTTCAGGGGAAAACAAGGTTATGAATCTTTGCTCAGCGTAAGAGGATTGGGACGTAACCTTAATATCTTTATGGAAATCTTACCGTTGAAGGAACAAAGAACATTACACCTGGGACTTGGCTGCGTAGATCTGTGTTATTATTGTGTAAAGCAGAGCCTAATGTAGATTGACTTGAGCGTTTAAGCGCTATTCTTTATTTTGTATTACTTTGCTTTACTTTGAAACGTTTGGTAGAAAAAATTGATTATGATTGCGATAAACTTTTGATTTTAGACATATTTTGACGATATATAAAGTTGGTTCGTCTTAAAAGTTGGTTCTCTTAAAAACGAAATAATAATACATTTTTAACAGTCGTGCTGCTATATAAGGACTATGAATTTACTACAAACACACGTAGGTTATTTTGTGCTATTAAACCTAGACTGTAAAATGAGTTTACGTTATGATATGAAAATAATTACCTTAACAGTACCAGGGTCAATCGTGGGAGATAACCGTGGGGAAGTGTGTCCACTGCGAGCGAAGCGAAGTAGTCTATAATCCGAGGCAGCGCATGAACTGGCTCTGGAGGCTGAGGTGCACACAAATTCTACTAATTCTCGTATATTTCGATCCCGGACGCAGCTATTCAGCACCTTCGTAGGTAGACCAATTTCCCAAATAGATGGTTAAAACCATAAAACATACAAACTTAATTTAAGAAATTCGATCAACTAGTGACAACGGTTCAGCTGCGTGGTCGAATTATTTAGTACTGTTTTAGAAGTTAACCCTCAAGATGAATTAAATCTTGGAAAGAGCTAAATATAATTTGTAAAATTTGAATAAAAAACAACATACTAGGTAAGAAAAGGTGTTTTGATTAACAATATGCAAAATTAAACTAACATTCTTTAGTTTATGTTGTTCTTTTTTAATATGTGTTACATATATCATTGCTATTAATAATAAAAAAGAATTTATACATTACCTTGCATAGAATGAGATTTAAGTTTGTCATTTAAGATTTCAGAAGGGCTGTTTTTGGAGTATTTGTATAATATGTGAAACTGTTTGGAAGTACACCGATTTATTTGCTTTTCTTGCATGTTCCATATTTTTTTTAAACACGCTAAATCCAGACAAAATATTTAATCTCCCCCCAGATACTCAACACAAACACATCCAACCAGTTCAACCTTGCACGCGTACGAGAGAGATGCATCCACAACTTTATATATTTTGACAAACCTTTGAAAAACGGTACATTTCTATGTTGTCATTTTGTTCAATGTGACTGTAAGATGTGTCAAATGTGACCTGAGAATGGCTCGTAAAGTTGAAACCGCGGTTATCAATCTACAGGATACCAACATGGGTCACAAAAAAGCCAAACATACTAGTGTTCCCGGCCATGCTTCACCATTGCTTGATTTTAGTGTATAAATATATATTTAGTATAAAATTAAGAAACACAATTAAATTACGAACCACTCTCATATAATTTCTGCGGTTTATACGAACCCAAATTCCTACCAATGGTACAAATTGTCTTCTTCTTTGTGAAATTTATTTTTTTAAGTAATAATCTCACTAAATCTACAGAACACAGAACTATAATATAAACCATAAACATTAAATAAATAAGGATTGTTAAGACGGAGAGAAAATAAAAGGTAATTATTTTATATTAATTACATAACTTTATTCATAATCTGCAATCCTGGTGGCTACAAGCATAATGTTTAAATTAAATACTCAGTTAATTGAAAACAAACATTATACAAAATTTAAAGAACACAGTGATAGGTTATAAATACAAATATTTAGTTTCTTAAGACAGCTGTTTATTTAAATGAAATAATTACTTAAAACAGCTGTTGATTTAAATGAGATTACTTAAGATAAAACTCATTTGTGACATACTGTACACTTAATAAAAGTATTTCTTCAATAAGATATAATGGGAAGTTTGATGTATAAGGGGGCAGATCTCTAATCATTAAGAATAAAACAAATGACTTTTGGAACATATTGAGAAAAATATCCTTAATTTGACATATCAATCGTCAAAATAGGGCAAGAAATAAAGCTTGGCTGAGCTCACAAAAAGTTCATTAGGGAATTAAGAAGTTAGGTGTTAATACTTAATATTGTAATCAAGAAGTAGAACTCATAATGAAAAATAAGTTACATAAAAAAATACGAAGTTACACTATACATGTTCAATTCATTCTTTTGGTTATCTTTATTACATTTAAAAGAACAATTTATATTATTTTAATTTTGGGGATACAAATATTTATTTCCTATCGAGTTAATATTACATTTTTAAAACATTACCGTTATATCGTCCGTCACTCGGTTTCAGAATGTCAATAAACAATGAGGTTTTGTATACTGATTTATTTAAACTATTTTTACAATTTGTTTACATAACACAAAAGCATGCAATACAATATAGGCTACTAATTTTTTAATTGAAAGTGAATTTTATTAAATCTGGATAGAGTCAAAATATTAAAGCTCTGTGTTATAATAAAGGCAGAGGAAGTAGTACAAATAGTACATAAACTAAACAACACAGTAAATAAATAATATAAAGAACATTGTACAACCCCTTTAGTGGCATATTTAACTCTGGATACCAGCCAGATGTGTGTACTGTATGCAGCAAGCAACAACGATAGGGAGGGGTCCATGACAACTAAACAAGCGCATTGCGAAATAAGGCTTAAACTTATGTGTTTTGTATCTGTGGGGGAGTAGATGTTTTAGCGGATAAAATCTGTTTGGGAGTTTATTTTATTCAGAAAGATATATGTTCCACTCCTATTTACAAACGTTTCATCCAAATCTTTTAAAGAAATTAGCCTTGTCAATTACACATTGATATCTTTCTACTTTACGAAAATCGAAATTTTAATAAATTCGTTGTTGCGCCTTTTATCAAGATCTCAAAAGTTAAATATATTTTGGTACGTTCCTTATTTGTAGGAATACTTCTCAAAATATGGAGATTGCTTTTTCCGTTATTTCAATCTATAACATTCTAACTTTTAAGGTATGAAAGGTAAAAAAAAACATATCAAAACTACTCTTTGGTCAAATATGTTGTACTCAATCGAAAGCCCTTGAAAAGATTGAAATCGAAGGATAAATCCTTCACTCCTTGAAGCCCAAAATAAAAAAAAATATTACTTGAGAATTAGAGACTTGCTACAAATAATGTTCGCAATCTGCAATCTTAAAGGTCTTCACAAGTCTTCTTCACTGGACTCCATCATAATTGAACGCCAATGCCACTGGTCAGTACTTTGCTGTATAAGTACACATAATATTATTGTTTATATGTATCTATATTTTTATTCTGCTTTTTATTTAAATTATTTTATTTCGTGATTTTTCGTGTATCGTTCCAATAATATGTGCATTCAAATTATGTTTATCAAAAAACAGCCAATGCTGAATAAATAAACTATTGGCAGGTGCAACAGTCTATACATTTACGCCTGTAAAAACTATCTTGTAAACGCATAACAAGATCAGCTTCTAAGTCAGACTGTACCCGGGGAGTTATTGTTTGTTTTGCCAAGCCTTTGCCGGCAGCTGGCGCCAAGTTTTTTCAGCGACTGTACTAAAGCTGATATGTATTCATGATAGAGGCTGTGGATATATACGTTACAAGCAAACTAAGATTGTTGCAATAAAACATGGAAATACAATCCAGCAAACAACATGTTTTCCATCTATATCACGGGGATTTCTTACTCAACAAACGTAATTATAAAAAATTAATGAAATTATTTATATCCATCCCATATGGTATATTTTGTTTTCTCTGCTTTCTCTGGTAATCTTTTGATAACAACTACGGGGGATTTTTGTAAAACTACTAGAAAAATTCACAAACAAAACATTGATTTAGTAAATTCTACAAATTAATTTATTTTGTTATAATTTACAAATATTGTGTGTGTGGTTTTGTCCTTAAAATTGAGTTCCTCCAAGTACCTTATGCCAATAGTATTATTAATCGAATAAAACTACTAGAATGTTTCAGCAGAAACACTATTTTACAGTCTCTAGAATGTTCTAGAACTAGAACATCTGTGAAGTAGTCCTGATTCACTGAAATATTTTCCTATGTTTAATACAATATTTAAGTAAAATATAAGTAATCTATAAAAAAACTGCCTTCATTGGTTTATGTATATAAATATGTATACGGTTTGCCATTCTAGATGTACTGAGACGAGTGTGTGGTATTTATTTGACTTTCACGTACAGAGTGTCACGTACAGTCGGCTGCCAAGAATGGGAAAAAGATTCTTTCCATTTAAATTAAGCATATTATTTTGACAAAATATATATTGCGTATAACTGAAAAATAAGCATTTCCAGAAAAAATGTTCGCTCAATTTTGTATTTTGACTCACAAAATAAGTTTTCAAAGTTTGGAAGTTGGTGGGACATACTGTCCATTAAGGGCAAATATAATTTTACTTTCTCCCCCTATACCATAGTAGGCCTACTGTATATGGAGGAAGTATTGTATTCGTCAAAATTTTCGAGTTTGAGCTTTTGGTGGAAATATCCGTTTTGGGTCCCTCTGAACCTAATGAACCTAAAAAAGTGGTTTTCGGAGGGATGTCTGTGGGTGTGTCTGTGTGTGTGTGGGTTTGTGTGTGTCTGTGTGGATGTTATCAGAACTAGAGCCTAAACCAGTCGTCCGATTTTGATGAAATTTGGTATGGAAGAACTAATCCACAGTATCTCCAGGCGTTTTTTCATTTTTGTTAATTTTTTATTTTTAAGGGTAATTTTCTCATAAAAACCCTTAAAATAACGGAAAAATAAACTTTTCTCAAAAACGGCTCTAACGATTTTGATTAAAATTGTATAGTTTATTAGGGACCTAAAGTACTATAAAATTTTAATAAAAATCGTTCGAACCGTTTTTGAGAAAAGTTGATTTTTCCGTTATTTTATGGATTTTTATGGGAAAACAGCTTTAATAAAAAATCACCTCTCCTACCCCACCCTACAAGTCACAGTAAATCTGTTAAATAATTTAAATATTTTTGTGAGAAAGTATGTGCCAGTTCCTGGTACCGTTTATTTTGTATTTAGTTTAAATATGTATGGAGGTTTTGGCATACTGAGGGGTTCACTAACAAGAAAGGATTTCAAAATGGCCAACCGGAAACGAATTGGAGTAATTTCGCCTTAAAAAA
>JAGFPH010000195.1:742520-764683 GCA_018207615.1 Philaenus spumarius | reverse complement strand
CAAAATGGCCAACCGGAAACGAATTGGAGTAATTTCGCCTTAAAAAACACAAATTTCTGTGTTGCGCTGTCGTACCCGACTTCGTCTGTTTTAATAACTCATCCCCAACGTTTCAACAGAATAATTAACTGACGCAAAAAAGTAAATGTGTGCAGTCGCGGGACCACCGTCTAGAAACGAAGTTCATCTCGTCTTTTCTTCAATTCTTCTACCAGTCTTAACGGCAACATACACACATAATTTTAATCCTTCAATTGACGTTTATTATTAGTTTGTTTTTTATACAAATATTTACTGTTTCCATACGTTTAATGTTATTATAATAAAGGTGTAGAATTAATTATAACATCAAAAGTAAGATGGTAAACACAATTAAATGTATATTCATTGTAAATACATTAAAAAAACATGACCAACTAACCTAAAATTATTGTATGAATGTTGCCGTTAAGGCAGGTAATATAAATTAAATATACACACAATAATTTTAGGTTAGGCCTGGACTGATTAACCAACAGTTTCTGTTTATGGAATATATTTCAGCCATTGACGATAGTGTCTGAACTACGCCAGACGGAACTAATCGTCTCTTAATTTAAATTGATGAACCAAAACACATGTTTCTTGAATGTATTTACATTCATTGCCATAGCAGCCAATTTTATAAAGCTTTTTCGTTACTCGTATTTTATATTTGTCATTGCCATAGCAACCAATTAATAACACTTTCTTTCGTTACGTATTACATTTTATATTTGTTAACTCATTTAATAAACAGTTTGGAATATTTTCGCATTTAAAAAATAAATAAATCCAACATACAAAAATATAAATAAAATAGATTGACCTAATACTATAAGGTTTAAAAAAATAAATTGGTCATACTATTGAATCAATAAACGATTTTTTTAAGTTTAGGCCTAGAACAGAATTTAACATTGCTTTAGTTTAAATTGTGTGATCTGAATGAGTTCGGAGCACTCAACTAGTTGCTTATTAGCGAATTTCCATATGAATAATGAGCTATTGCAGTGGCCCTTATGGTAAGACCCAAGGTCGGGAGTATCAAATGAGCACCGATCATGGTCCCCAGAACATGTTTTGGGTTGTCATTAAAAATCATATATATATACATATATATGTGTACATGTGTGTGTGTGTGTGTGTGTGTGTATATACATATGTTCGCATTCTGGCGGCAGCATTTTAAGTCCGATTTGGTTCAAATTTGGTACACATGTTGGTTGTCTACGTCACTCGGACGAGTTCGTTAGCCAAAAAAATCCAACAATCGGAAGCACGTTTTTTGACCGGAAGTAACTATTTTTTGAAATTATTCCTACGAGAATGAATGTGTTTCTGAGATTTTCTACAAATATAAATGTAGGATGTTATTCTGCACATTTTCTTTTTTTACGTGACCTTATAGCTTGCTTGGTTCCCCCAAAATCGATCAAAACGTAAAATACCATAAAAATACCCGGTTCAAAGCCATGTGGTGGATTCTACCGTGGGGTTGGCGTGAGAAGCACTCAATGCTTTGTGTGTTGAAGACACTCCCAATACGGGGGTTGGCGTGCGAAGCACGCAATGCTTTGTGTATTGAAGATACTCCCAATATGCGGAATGGCGTGCGAACTATTTTGCAGCTATTTCAAAAATTGTTGGTTGAAACCCTAAAACATAGCCCTATAAACTTAATTTTGGAAATTTGCTCAAATCACGTAAGCGGTTCGGTTGCGTGGTCAAATTATAATAATAATCCAATATAGGCCTGACATTTTAGACCGCCCTGAACACAGCCTAACCAAATACGTTTTTGTTAAATAATGTTTCATCAAAAAGGTTTCCAGACGAAGCTGATAATACTGGAGTCCAAAATTTTAGTTGTCCAAACGTGACCTAAAACAGAGCTACAGGCGAGTTTCAAAAGGTGATGTATGGCTCGCATATTGAGCTGTTTTTTTTAGTATTGTTTTTGTGTTAATCCTAATATACAAGGATGTCTCGTAAGAATGTTAACGGCGATACATTTTGTAATCATTGCATATTAAGCAACAAAATTTGGTACATCGTTGATCTACCAAAAGAATAACTCATTTTTGAAGCAATTATAATAATTTTGCATCACCTTAAGGGGACTGCCAGCAGTGAGTCTGGGGAAAATCTTAAATAGGAGCATAAGTCGAGTTGTACATCAAATAAAAGGTCTATCTTAGGAGACAATGCCGCAAATCAGACATCAAAAGGTTTATCCTACACGAAATAGCGGCCGTTTATATTGGGAACTTTAAAAGCAAAACTCAGACAATCGACACTATAAATACTAGAAAAACACGAAAATAAGAATCAATTAACAAGAAGGTCATAATGTAGCAAACCAACAAAAGAAAATGGGTCTGCGTCGGACCTGACGGTGGAAGTTATACTTCTTTGGCCATTCGTATACTTTCCTATAATTTTTGGAAAAAAAATTTCCCAGCCGGGGATCAAACCAGGGATTTTAGCGTGGAAGTCGAGTGCTTTAAACACTCACCCACCGAGACTCTTGAGGTATCTCTTGTAGAGAAAAGGTACAAAAATGCACTTTCCGGATTTTACTCCTAACGCGTGACGCGGTTTCTCGACCGACACCCCATCCCTATTACAACGGTCGCAAAGAAGTTTAACTTCAATAATCTTGTATTTAAGATCTTAACATCGTAATTAAGGAAGTCTACACTCCCTCACGATCGTTGATGGGGATGAAGCGACCTCCTCAAGAGACTCTAGTTTGTAATTATGGTTTTATTTTAAGAAATCTAAATTTACCAAACATGGCTAATGAAATATAATTTAAACAACGTACAACTTCATAAAATGTCCAACATTTATACATTTTTATGAGCCTTCTACAGCATATAGTATAGATCCGATGGTTTATATATTTCTAGTTACGCTAATAGCACGACTGTAAACACCACTCCGTGACTATTGTCAATTTGTTTCTTATCTGTGAATAAAACCACCACTAAATTATCTATCTGACCGTTAAAACTAAAATCATGTAACGTTAACCCCCCCGTTGTGTACTGGGTTAAACCCCGCAGACCGCGCTATCTGTATTGTGGCAACGATATAACCCTTGTTTACTGTTTTGTCAAATGTACTTGTTTCATTTAATCCTGCATTTGTTTGAATATATTATATTTCACCGTTTCCCCTTGGGATAGTTGTTTTACAATGGAAATTTAACAACTCCAAAATATGAATAGATGAAGGCGGTCAGGGCATCGTGTTTTTGTAATCAATATTATTGTGGATACAAGTCATTTATTTTAATTTCATTTATTGCTTTCAAAGCAAAACAAATTATACTTGGATTTTTCTCCTTTTCTAGTTGTCTTTTAAATATGACAAATAATAGCTAACTTAGAATAACAAGAATTATAAAATAATTCGACCACGCAGCTGAACCGCTTACGTGAGTTGAGCAAATTTCCAAATCAAAATTAAATTTATTGGCCTATTTTTTAGGGTTTCAACCAACAATTAGCTGCAAAATGCTTCACACGCCATTCTGCATATTTGGTGTATCTTCAATACACAAAGCATTGCGTGCTTCGCACGCCATTCCATATGTTGGTAGTATTTTCAATATGCTTCGCCCGCCAACCCCCGTAATTTAAGTATCTTTAATACACAATGCACTGCGTGCTTCGCACGCCAACCTTACGGTAGAATCCACCGTAAGGCTTTGAACCCAGTACTTTTATGGTATTTTACGTTTTGATCGATTTTGGGGGAACCGAGCGAGCTATAAGGTCGCATAAAAAACAGAATGTGCCGAATAACATCCTACATATATATTGTTAGAAAAAACTCGAAAAAACATTCATTCTCGTAGGAAAAATCTCAAAAAATAGTTACTTCCTGTCAAAAAATGTGCTTTCGGTTATTGGATTTTTTTAGATAACGAACTCGTCCAAGCGACATAGACAACCAACATATGTACCAAATTTGGACCAAATCGGACTTAAAATGTGGCCGCTAGAGTGCGAACACATATATACATAATTAATTACATATAATATATATATATATATATATATATATATATATATATATACATATTTATATGATTTTTAATTGCACCCCAAAACGTGTTCTGGGGACCATGATCGGTGCTCATTTGATACTCCCGACCTTAGGTCTTACCATAAGGGTCACTGAAATAGCTCATTTTTCCTATGGAAATTCGCTAATAACTACAACCAAAAGTAACAAGAAAGAAAATATCACGTACAAAAAACATAAGCAATTCTGGGTTAAAGAAAGAAAATACTTAGCCCAGATATTGCAATATAGGGCCCCTAAACTAAATATATCTAAATGCTATTGTGTTCCATTACAAAAAATAATAATTCGACCACGCAGCTCGACCGCTGACGTAAGTTGAGCAAATTTTCAAAATTAAGTTTATAGGCCTATGTTTTAGGGTTTCAACCAACAATTTGGGAAATACGACTACTCACGAAGGCGTTGAACAGCTGTCTGTGTGTACGCAATATATTAGTAGAATTTGTTTGCGGCTAGTGGCCTCGCCAGTTTGCACCACTTGGCTTCGAACCGGGTACTTGTATAGTATTTTACGTTTTGGTCGATTTTGGGGGAACCAAGCGAGCTATAAGGTCGCGTAAAAAAACAAAATGTGCAGAATAACTTCCTACATATATATTTTTAGAAAAAACTGTAAAAAAAAATATTTTAGTAGTAAAAATCTCAAAAAATAGTTACTTCCGGTCAAAAAACGTACTTCCGGTTGTTGGATTTTTTTGACTAACGAACTCGTCCGAGCGACATAAACAACCAACACGTGTACCAAATTTGAACCAAATCGGACTTAAAATGCGGCCGCTAGAGTGCGAACTCATATATACATATATATATATATGAGGCGCTGAGCGCCAAAGTGACATAAGCGACAAAAACTTGAAACTGAGAAAATGGCACCTGAAGATTTGACCTCGCTGGAACATCAACTTTTGATCTTTTCTAAAGCTTGAATTGAACCCAAATGAACTTTTTATGGATTATATTAACAGATAGTTTATTTATAAATATTCTAATCATAAGAAAATAATACTAATAAGTAAATAAATGGTGCATAGCATACTTGGCTTTTATAGTTTTCTTGTGTGATGGCAGTTACGGTACTAAATATCGGTGCTTAGGTCATTATGGCTTTCATAACCAACCCAATTAATTTTAAGAATTAATAATATAAACTGCATACTAAACTATTTTTATGGCCACCAAATACTATAATAAACAGAGTTTAAAGAGTTCCACAACATTAAGCACACTACAACAACGATGAAATAAAGAAAATAGTAAAACTGGTGCTTAGGCTAGTTTGGTATTACAATGAAGCCAGATTTCGGTTGGTTAGGTGATGTTTTGTCTGAGATTATTTAAAACTTTTACTATAGTTTCAGAAAACTATATCTTCTTATTTACTATTAAATCCAATTTGTCACTTTTTCCTTTCAATTTACTATTTTATAACTTAAGTTTAATAACCTCATTGTATGCACAACCTATGAAACGTAAACTACTTTTAATTCCATTAAAAACCATTTTTTAGGGCTTACCTGTATTAATGGTGTTATTTTTCACTTTCTGTGACATCTTAAGTATTTGTAAAGTTCTGGATTTAAACATTTTAACTAGAAAAAACCACTTAAATCACCGTAGTCTAGAGAGCTGCACCTCTAACCTCTAACCTTATGGGCTTGTAAACACAGGAATTGGAGGTTAAGTCAGTATGGCATTAGAAAATTGTTGCAGGACAGTGATGCCAAACTAAACTTATACCTTTAAAAAATACCCTGCTATTTTTCTTGTCGCTTAGGTTAGTTTGGTTTGTGCTCCTTGCTTCAAAGAATATATTACAACAAAAAACTAAAAAAAACTGAATTTGTCGCTTAGGTCACTTTGGCGCTCAGCGCCTCATATATATATATACATATATATATATGAATTTTAAAGACACCCCAAAACGTGTTCTGGGGACCATGATCGGTGCTCATTTGCTACTCCCGACCTTGGGTCTCACCATAAGTGCCACTGCAATAGCTCATTTTTCCTGTGGAAATTCGCTAGTAAAAATATTTAAATTGAATACCTACAGAGTTCGCTGCGGTTACAAACACAATATACACAAAATTCCATTTCCTAAAGAAAATTATAGACACTTTTTTTAACTCAAATTAGATAAATATTTTTTAACAATCGCATGCCTTGTCATACAGATACTCACATTACGTACAGATTCTAAATATATCGCATTCATACAAATCCGCATACACATAATAAATAAAATGTATACACCCACATACATATACTAATATTTAACAAGTAGAAAACTGCAAAACCTTCAGAAAACAATAATTTATTCTAACAAATTGAAAATGGAATGTTATATAGCCATAATATCCCTTCAGATATTAAAATAAAATGACACTCAAATTAAAAAATTAACTCTGAAAATGTATCGGTCCTACAACGGTTACTATTACTTTATAGTAATAGTTATATACAATAACTCTTCTACATGCTTGCAAACTAGTAACAAATGCTTTATACCTCTAAGAGAAGTTCTTGGGCTCTTCAAGCATTTAATTTGTTGTACAACTAAGGAGCCAAAAAGTTAAATGTTCGTTTACAGAAGGTTTTGGTAGGTTTTGGCACTTGGTGGTTGTTTTTCCTAAGAAATTTTAGCGAATTTCCATAGGAAAGATGAGCTATTTCAGTGAACCATATGGTAAGACCTACGATCGGGAGTAGTAAATGAGCACCGAACATGGTCCCCAGAACGTTTTTGGATGTCATTAAAAATTGTATATGTATATTATGTATACATTATGTAAAAAAAAGTCCGTCCGTCCCCTTTAATTTTTTTGCTTATTAAAACAAACAAATACCTTTTGGGGAACGATACTAACTTAACCCAAAGTATTTTTTGACGTTATCGGAAATTTTGAGTGTCCCCCAAAAATGGGGGATTTTGGGTCAACTAAAAATTTACAAATGTAAACCCCTTTTGAGCGACCCCTAATTTTAAAGAGCTTTAAAAAATAGGTGAAAAGAGGTTGGAGGTTCTAACGTGTTTCTACCCAAAATGGCATATTGTCAAAGTTTTGAATACAACTTCATTCTTGAAACCTGGCGTCTAAGACTTTTGGAGTTTTAATTTCACCTTTGGTGACTTAAAAACTGAAACAACTCTTGAAGAAATGATATTAAATGAAGAAGTGGTCTCTTTTGGTAATATTTAAAATTTTGAGAACAAGCAAAAATGGGGGATTTTGGGGGCAACTCAAAATTGCCTAATGTAAACCCATTTTGAGCGACAACTTGATTGAAAGAGCTTTTTAGTCGTAGAGGGATGGCTCAGACGAGTTCGTTAGCCAAAAAAGACCAACCGGAAGCACTTTTTTGACCGGGAGTAACTATTGTTTTGTTTTCGTTCAAGAATGAAACTATTTTAGAGTTTATCAAAAATAAATAAATGTAGGATGTTATTCTGCAAATTTTGTTTTTTTACACGACCTATAGCTCGCTGGGTTCCTCCAAAATTGATCAAATCGTGAAATACCATAAAATTACTCGGTTCAAATCCACGTGGGGATTTACTGTGAAGACATCTTCTGATCCGAGGCCCAACGGCCGAGATAGTACTCTACGAGCGAAGTAAATTTTTCCGGTGCGAGTGGAACAAAGCAGCGCGTGAGTCGAAGCAGGATGCTTAGAAAAAACAAATTCTACTAATATATTTCATACATGCAACCGCCTATTCCAGCGCCTTCGTGAGTAGACCAATTCCCCCAAATTGAGGGTTAAAACCCTAAAATATATAAATTAAAATTTTGAAATTCGCTAAACTTACGTCAGTGGTTCAGATGCGTAGTCGAATTATTTTTATAATTGATACCAGAGTATATAGAATTTCCGATTCTCAGATCAAAAATGTTCAGAACTTTATATATGAAAATATTTCTAGAGGAATAACGCTGAGACCAAGAAAGCAAGGGTAAGACGTTTAGCTTTATATTTTTTTCAAAACGAGGTTAACCAACAATTTCTGCAGCACTTCATCTTTGCTTCAAAGATGTCTTAAAAGTCCCTCCCCAACATACGATCCCATAATCTAATTTAATTCCTCGTCAAGATTTAATTTAATTCCCTAAATACTTAGTTTGATTAACTTTGAATAATTTAGAGCACAAAGTACACTCCATTGTCTCTCAAAAACAAGTCAGACATGTATACAATATCCTACTGGATAAACAGGTAGGACAAAAATGCATGTAATTAGTTTTACAGTAATCCAGAGACAGTAGATACAAATTAATTTTCTTATTTAACTCAATCCACGTATCTCTAGCATTTGCAAGAGCAGTACAATTTGCAAAAGCTGTTATCCTGCCATTTGGCTGCACAAAGGTCATTAAACAGTTGTAATAACTGGAAGGCCGTTCTTAAAATGGTTTAAGGAACATTTACCTTAACGGAAACAAATCAAATTACGTTCGCCACTTAATAGACCAATCACCAATTTACCGATTTTCATGCCAACTTTGATCCCATCCATAATTACGTGAAGGGTACATACATGAATGCTATAGAAGAATCTAAACAGCCTTAAATCATAACAACAACCAATTGCTTAACGACCAGCTACAGTTTCATTCCAACATATTGTACGACTCGGTAATAAGAATCTCTGACTCTCATAAACTGAACACTGGATTTAGTCAGCAGTCATTCGACCGTGAAACAACGTAGACGTCTACCCGAATTACATGTCACAGTTGTGTCGTATTTGTTGTGAGTTAAATGTTTGTGTTATATGTAATGTGAACATTTTAATGTTTTGTAAAATCTGATGATGAAACATATGTTTCGAAACTAGTTATAAACATACGCTGAACGAAGTCTCAAGACGGATAAAATTTAGTTATATATTGCACCGTTCTCGCAGGCGTCTACAAAATTTGGAAGCTAAGGTCCGTGGATGACTAAATCTTAACGCGAGAACAATACACGCAAGGTTCGACGCCTTAATAAAATTTACATTAAAAAAAAAAATATATATATATACACCACTGAAAGTTACCTGAAAATCACTGTTACAATATACATAAATATATATACTTACATGTAATGGTATACTCAATAAAATAGTACACCTATATTGACAACAAACCAATTATTTATTTTATTATTTAATTTTGAGAAATTTTAGATTCAGAAAAAGAAAGTACAGTTGTACAGCTGATAAAATTTACGGTTTGGCAATTATTGCTTAAACAAATTTCAATATAAGAGAAAAATTATTACATAAGTAACAGATAAATTTATAATAATTTTGTTTAGATATTATATATAATTAACAAAGTTGAGCTTTACATAATTGTTTATTCAGATCTATTTTATATATTTGTTTGTTTTATTTGTTGGCCAACCTTAAAATTAAATTATTTTGGAATAATAAAAAAAGAAAAATAATGGACTAAAGATATTATGGTAACGTTACCCTTCTTTGGAAATTTAGGTTGAATCTCTGGGAGACCGTAACCTAAACCCATGCATGCAATGCCACCCAATATATATATTCTAATTAACAACTAACAAGTTTTTGAAATCATAAGAATCTGCCATGGACTTCTGAAAGTCTACACACCCTTACACAAAATCACAAGTAACGAAGCTTACACAAAATTATGTGCAAAAGGCAATAATAGTGGGCATTACGACATGATGCCTAAAGGGACCTATGTTAGGTCCCTTAAATAAAAAAAGTTCAAGTTTATATTTTTTTTTAAATATGAAGCCAAAGTGGTATTATGTGTATATTGAAACTGGTGTCACTGAAGAAAGTTTGTAAATGGTAAAGTTTTAGACAAAACCTGGTAAGATGTCTTTGAGTGCTAGACACTTGATATTCCAGTCATACCGTTGGTTACCGCAGCAACTCTAGGTACTGTTGTTAAATAGTTCAGCTAATAATTTGGAGCATGGTCTAACTCATGTCTAACTCAAGGTCTAACTCTTGGTCTAACTCTTGATCTTACTCTTGATCCAGATATAACCTATTTTAAATACAAAGAAAAATCAATTTCTTTTGCCATACAAAAGTTAACATTTTCGTTCATACAAAATTATACAGGTTTTGGCAATAGGCTACTTTGACTTGCAATCATTCACAGTAAAGCTTTGTTCTTACACAAGTTAACAATTTCTAATTAATAACTAACTGTTATTTCCAAAAGATAATGTTTTTGGTTTTAGCTGTAAAATAGGCTTTCACATTATGCCTAGCATATTACCTTGTTAGCGTCGAAAACTGTCTCTATGTTAATTACAAAGAAACTTCACTGTTAAATAATACTACATTACAATAGCAGCGATTACTTTACATTACACTGTGATTTTAGTTATACAAAATTATGCGTTTAGTAATTTGCATATAACATATTATCAAGGGATTTACATCAGAATTCCAAGATGTACAATTTAGCCAATTTAACATGCATTAAACAAGAACAAAATTTAAACAAGTTAGCAATTAAACAAGGAAAGACAATCAGCAAGATTCATTAAACTCTAGAAGTGCCTTTAAGTATTTTACATACCTGAATTTAAACTTAATTGAACTTGAAAACCATTTGAAATGAAACCCTTAAAACCCTGGAACTAGCAGAAGGCCATGCATGGCCTTCTCTCAGGCGCAGAACGCAACAACTTGACACATTTGCAAAAATTTGCATATATTTGCATAATCGCTAATTTAACCCACTTAAAATTATCCAATCGTAATAAAACTGGCACCATTGGAAAGGAAATGAATTAAACTTTAATTTTTGTATTTACAACTTTTTCGAAAAACGTATATTTACATACGTAATCATCGTTTTAAAATATGCACATCGGCCTACAGCTCATTCTGTGCGCGAATATCCATACAATTGTACTGTTATTTCCCACTTCTTAGACGTTTAAGACCGCCTACACTAATATTTATTTGGCAATTATAACGATACCATTGGATTCGTCATGATTTTATCTTTCTGTTGGTGTCTTCCAATCAGATGTCACTATAACATTAGTAATTTTCATAACAACTACTGTAAACCCTTGCGATTGGACAGTCTCTCAACCAATAAACAGGCCATTTGTCAACGGATATTGTGAAGGCAACGCCTTATGTTGTGACAGATTTCTTTACACCATTTTTTAGAGCAAAGTCTGAAGTTTCGAACAGTGTCAAGTAATCCAGAAATAACCGGTTTTGTGTTTGTCTAGACAACAGTGGAAAGTACATAATTAGGGCATTCTGGTGAGAACGACTAGCGCATGGGTTCCCACGCTGTTTATATGACGCAGCATATCGACTCAAACTCTTCATGTCATTTTGTTATTCAAATAAATATAACTCAAACACTTTTGTGAACTAAGGAAAGACAAGCATATCGTTCTTTTCTTTGATTTATCCTCTACACTTTGTTATAATAATATTTCATTTTTGGGCAAAGCATATATATTAGTAAATGACGTTACAATTTAGGCCTAGGTTTGTTACCAGTCGTGTACTTGGAACATAAAAATTGTTTTTTTCAAAATAAAAAATTTGAAATTGATAAATGTTTTTATACAGTTCTATTTAGAACTAAATTACGAAACTTTTTTACATTTATGAAAAAAATTACAAAAAATGTTTACTAATTTTTATGTAGGCCTAAAGTTGAACTTTTTCCTTTCGTTACTGAACATTTTTTGTTTCTTGAGCTAATAACTTTTACAATTTCAAAATAAACTAATATTTAGTGGCATATTTGAATTCTTTGAAGGTTCTTCTACAAAAAAGCTATTGAACACTTTTGGATTGGGGTTCATTTACTATTTTTGGCGAATTTTTAAAAATATGCTTGCAAAACGCTAAAAACGGGCTGGCCAATTTTAGCTTTAACCATGCCTGTTCTAGGGTACAACGAGCTTGAAGGTGAAGGTGGTCTGTCTCGTTAATGGCAGACTTTATGAACGTTCGAGTAGAAGACGTCGGCAGCGCTTTCGTTATCCCAGCGGTGTTATCCGGCACTACTTTATGTTTTATTTTGTGCTTGATTCTGCTACATTAAGGGTAGTTCGTTTCAGTTACGCTACTGTCTATGAGATCGCGCGGGTGTATGTGATTCAGGTAATTTTTTACAAATGTGTGATTTTAATTTAAGTGTGTATATTTTTAATGCAGTTTACTGTAGAATGCTACAATATAATCAATAAAATTGCCCCTAAAATCGAGCCCTGTGGTATACCATAGGTCATTTCTCCCATTTGACTAAAAGGTCCATTCATTTTGACACATTGTTTTCTACCTTTGAGGTAGCTCTGAAATCAGTCGTACTCCACACCACAAATACTACAATTAATTAAACAATTTATATAAAGAATCCCATGGTCTACAGTGTCAAATGCTTTATTAATGTCAAGGAAAGTCCGCTTGCACATTTATTGTCATAGATACATTATTAAATTACCTCAGTACTTACTTCCACTCTAAAACCAAAGTGATTATCACATTTTTTTAAATTTCTGTTTAGAAATTTTTAATGTTTTTCATAAATTATTTGCTCTATTATTTTTGAAAATGTTGAAATTAATGAAATTGGTCTATAGTTTGCACAATTTGAAATAAGCCACTGTCCGCAACTGCATTTTTAGTCTGTCAGGAAAGATACCGGTATTAAATCTGAGTTTTTCAATGAATGTGATCACATCAATAATATTTGGATAGATCGTTTTCACTATTACAGAACTGATTCCATCAATACCAGGTGATTTTCCGTTCCATACAATAATAATCTGTTTGCATTTGCTTCACCGCGGGGGTTGGTGAGCGAAGCAAGCAGTGGGCGAAGCCCTCTAGTTAAAAATAAATAAGTGGGTCGGCTTGAGAAGCACGCAGGGGTCACCTCTGGTATAGACATAAACGAGAAGCCAAAAAATAGTACATGAGTTATTCAGAAGGTGCTTCCTTGTAGTAGTAAAAGCAGACGTCATTGCGGCAAAAATAAATTGCTGGCCGTTTGTTAAAGGAGCAATTTACCTGGTCCGGAAGAATGGTTGCTAGTTATTTATATTGTGCTACTTTATTTATTTGCTATGTTTGGGAGAAACAAAAAGAATCTGTTTAGTGTCGTGATAAAGCAGTTAAGATATGGTAAGTGAAAGGACTTACTAGATTAAACGAATTTGTACTTTAGGACTTTTTATAAAGTCTGCTTTAAAATAAACAGTGCTTAAATTGCAATAGTCTTAAATGTTTAAACAAATATACAAAGTTAAAGTGCGTTAAAAGAAGCTGAAAACTTTAGTTTTTAACAAACACATGTTCTATTTGAACTTTAAAAAGTTTTTTTCAACTCTCGTAGAATTAACATGTTGGTGAAAATGGGTTGTTGCATGCTTTTAATGTATCTAGTTAGCGAATTTCCATATAACAAAGAAGAGCTATTACAGTAACTCTTATGGTGAGACCTAAGGTCGGGTACATGTGGTCAATGAGCACGGAGCATGGTTCACAGATGACGTTTAAGGTGACATTAAAAATTGTTTATGTATAATAGATTTTACTCTAACAACAGCATTTAGCGTCCGATTTGGTCCAAATTTGGTGCACAAGTTAATTTTATAAATCGATCGGACGATTTCGTTATCCAAAAAATCTAACAACAGGAAAAACGTTTATTAATAGGAAGTAAATATTTTTTAGATTTTTTTGTACTAGATGAAGCTTTTTGTTTTATCTGAAAAGAAAATATGGAAGAATATTCTGCATATTTTATTTTTTGACACGACCATCATTCTGGTTACCCAAAAATCGATCAAAACGATAAATATCAATTAAAAACTATGTTCAAATTCACTTAGGGAATTGACCTTGGGGCAGCTTCTGATTCGAGGATGACGACCGGGATGCAAACTCGCAGTCCATAATCTGAGACAGCAAGGTGCGATCAAAACGAAGAGCCTCGAGAGCCGGAACTGGAGGTTCAAGTGCAAACAAATTCTACTAATATATTTCATTCACAGAGGCAGCTATTCAGCGCCCTCGTAAGTAGACCAATTCCCCAAATATTTGGTTGAAAACACATAAACTTAATTTTGGGAATTCGGCCAACTCACGTCAGAGGTTCAGCTGGGCGATCGAATTATTTCAATTTATCTACTGAAACTGCACGACAAAACATAGGTACTACCTGGATGGTAGAGATTAAACACATCTCTTACAATTTCGTAAAAATACGGATAGGCGGTTTTTGAGTTAAATCGTAATAAACAAACATACAACCTTCTCCTGTTTAAACTAATACAGTACTGATGTCTGTACAAGAGCTATTCAAATTGGTTAAATTTGTGATAACCCCGGACTCACATTTTCTCGCTTTACATTACGGACGGATACTGTCTCATATATATTCTCAGCGTGTGACATCGTCTAGGTAATGTGTCCAATTCTTCGCGCTTACAACGTCATGTGACGTGATATTTCGAGTATGAAATTGTCTGTCACACATTGCATTCCCCTGGGATCAAATAACTATTTAGGAACGCGGCAGTCGTTCTGCCTCTCCTAGTCGAACTAGAGTTTTTGTATGTTTAAAGTATTCTTCTTTTGATTTGTGTAAATCTAAAATGTCAATGGTATTTCAGGAGAAGTTGGATATAACAGATAACACAGCTGTTCGGATCAAAAGCTTAGCAACACATGTTTGTTCATAGCAACTAGCAAATTTAGAATCTTGTTATTTATATCAAATGATTATTATTCACAACCAACAACTTTTTTAGGTTACATTAACAAACTAAAAACAAACATGAATATAAATCAACCTAAAATGCTTACTGTATTATAAATTAAATTAAAACATCTTTTGTTATAACAATATGTTATAAATAAAACTGCTGATTTGGATCAAAAACTGAACATAATTTTAGGTTAGGCCTACATTGAACCAAAACACGTTTATTTGCAACAAATTTGGCAAATTTAGAATCAGGTAATTATTCTTCACACCCCGGCCTCCCAAGACCTCTCTTCTCACCCAATAACCTTTCCCAAAAGCCTCCCTTTCTAATGTGTTCCGTCTATTTAAAAACTCTGTTCCCCCTCAAAGTTTTCTCCCCCTATACCACAGTATATGGAGAAAGTATTGTATTCGTCAAAATTTTCGAGTTTGAGTTTTTGGTGGAAATGTTCGTTTTGGGCCCCCCTGAATCTAAAAAAGTGGTTTTCGGAGTGATGTGTGTGTGGGGGGAGGAGGGGTGTGTGTGTGGATGTTACAGACCTAGAGCATAAACCGGTCTTCCGATTTTGATGAAATTTGGTATGGAGGTACTAATCTACGGTATCTCCAGGCATGTTTTTCATTTTTGTGAATTTTTTATTTTTAAGGGTAATTTTCCCATAAAACCCCTTAAAATAACGGGGAAATCATCTTTTTTCAAAAACGGCTATAACGATGATGATTAAAATTCTATAGTTTATTAGGGACCTAAAGTACTATAAACTATAAAATTTTAATCAAAATCGTTCAAGCTGTTTTTGAGAAAAGTTGGTTTTTCCGTTATTTTATGGAACTTTATGGGAAAATTACTCTTAAAAATAAAAAAATTAAAAAATTGGTATTTTGAATTATTATTCTACTGATGAAAAGGTAGAGTATGTTATAATACTTTGAGGGAGAAAGTATGTGTCAGCTTCCTGATACTGTTTATTTTGACTTTGTATTAATATGATGGCTTACTTATCAAAGCCATTCAGCAATTTTACATAAGTTCTACTTACACAACTACAACTACCTACTCTATATTACATAATTCTACAACTCTGACATTGTCAAGTTGTCAGCAACTCATTATATTCGTAACAATACAAATTATTCAATTATTGTATACGGACAAGTTTTTCTAATTAGTCAAATAAATGTGAAAAACTCGTTGCTATGGCAACAAATCCCAGTTTATCAACATACAATAACACTTTTTCTTCAGGGATCAGACAGCAAATAACAAAACCAACACTATTTGAACTTTTAACCTACTTAGTACGTCGCAGTATTTTAATTGTATTCAAAACGGTTGAAAGACAAGATTATAAAATGTTTTATTTGAAACAAAAGAAAAACATTTCTAGAAATGCCTCTCCTTTAAATCTGTTTATACAAAGCTATTAATAGTTATTAAAGTGTATTTATTTTACACAACTGACTTATTTCCAGTCATTACTCAAAGTAAAACCCTGCTGTAGAAACTTGTAGAGCATGATAATTTATTTAAATCAAACAAACAAAAACTTCCAGAGGGTTAGAACTGGACGGCGATGAAGAGCAGGGTATTAAGCAAAAGCTTTTATCGTAATTGTATTGAAATCAGTTAAGTTTTGTAAGAACACGATGTTTTCAAGAAATAACTTGTTTAAGGCGTGTCTGTTTTTACACTGGAATGAATGTGTACAGTGGTAAGGTTCAGGCAGTCAAGAATTAAGTAAACAAAAAGGATTGTAAAAATACATACATTTTCAACGATGTCTAACCTTAATGCCAATCATATATAATTAGTTTTATAGCTCATATACAAAAAATAATAATAGCAAAGTTAAAGATAACATCATACTTACCCACAATATTATTGTGTTTCTTGTGTCGGTATATTATGCCGGGTTGAACAAACCAAGCATTACACATAACTTAACTATTATCCTTCATCCGATATATTTTCACAGTTACACCATGCGATAGGGAATCAAAAGGGCTACAAAAAAGGTGCTTTGAAATTTTTTGTTGAAATGTGCGGTTTTTGCGTACTTTAGATTTGAAATTTTCAAACAGCCGTCATATTGAAACGCATGATTTGATATAACAGCTTATTTTTCTTAAAATAGATCATTGTTAGGTTAAACTTCATGCCAAGTTTTAACTCAATCGGTCAAACATTTCTAGATGTGAATTATTTTGTAAAAAAAAAAAACAAAATGGCTGATTTCTGGAAAACAAAAGTTTTCTGGACCTATGTTTATACGGATAATTTTGCTTTATTTAGCTCCCATATAATCTCCTGAAGTTATGCCAACCTCTAGCGAGGTGTGCCAACACCCTGTATATATGTCCTCTAATGGCCGCATTATATGTCCGATTTGGTAAAAAAAATTGGTACACACGCTGGTTCCCTAAGCCGCTCGAACGAATTCGTTAGCCAAAAAAAATCAAACAACCGGACAACCGGGAACACGTTTTCTGACCGGAAGTAACTACTTTTTTATATTTTTCGTCCTAGAATGAAACATTTTTAGGGTTTTTTCTAAAAAAATTAACGTAGGATATTATTCTGCACATCGTGTTTTTTACTCGTCCTTAAAGCTCACTTGGTTCCCCCAAAATCGATCAAAACGTAAAATACCATAACAGTACCCGGTTCAAATCCACGTGGGTGATTTTAACGTGGAAAAATCGGATCTTCTGATCCGAGGCCGACGTCCGAGTTTGTACGCTGCGAGCGAAACGAAGCTCTGCATAATCCAAGGCAGCAAGATCGAGGTGCAACCCGCAAAGTGAGTTTTTCCGCTGCTAGTGGAACGAAGTAGCTGGTGTGTGGAAGCTGGAGGCTTAGGTGCAAAGAAATTCTACTTATATATTTAGTACACACTAGCTGCTATTCAGCACCTTCGTGAGTAGACCAATTTCCCAAATTGTTGATTGAACATACAAATTAAATTTTGAAAATTCGCTAAACTTCAGTCAGGCGTTCAGCTGCGTGATCACATTATTTTGATTGAAGTTTTAAACATAACCCCAAAGTATAATCTATGCTAGCTTTGTTAAAGTATTACAGATGGTCAGGAAAATCAGCTGCTATTTGTCTGAAATTATTGACAGCTGCTTACAAACGTAACATATGTCTTTAAAATTATATTTTACACGACCACGCGCATGCGCTATACTATTTTGTTAATCACGTACATACTCTCGATTTTAAACTAGTCGGTTCATTAATAAAGGAATTAATCCCTTTTGCTCCATTTAGTCCCCATATAAGGACAGACTTAGTATTTTGTTTACTGTCTGTTTTGAAGCTACACTGTTGTAATAGACTAGGGGAGACCCCTGCGTGCGCCGCACGCCAACCCCCAATGTAACCTTCTAAAGACATATGTTATGTTATATTTATAATAAAGGTGTAGGATTAATAATAACCTCAAAACTAAGATGGTAAATCATGTAAAATGTTCAAATTAAATTAGGCCTATTTCTTATATTTTATAACAGCAGTTATAATAATGGTTAAAAGATCCAGCAAGGCTCAGGTCTACACTTAAAAACCCTAACCTAAAAGCTAGAAATACAACAATAATTGCTTCAAATTTTGAAATCAGCTGTTAGTGGAAATATTGGAGCTAACAGCTATATTATCTGTTATCAATTGGTTGCTATGGTAATAAATGTAAATACATGTGTTGATTTATCATTCTGGGCCTAACCTAAGAATTTTTCCGACTAAATTTACAAATATTGGAATAAAAAAAGGTTTTTATCGAAATGAATTATAGCCTTTGTTACTCAGGGATAGTGTATCTTTTTATTAGTAAAACTGTTTTTTCAATCGGTTTAGTAGTGCCAGAGATTACTCCCTACATACAAACAAACAAACAAACTTTACCTCTTTATAATATGAGTATAGATGTGACTTTTTAATACACATCTAAACGTTTACTTGTTTTAAACTAAACATGTAAATTTTTAATAATACTTTCTTATAAACATGAACAATTTTATTTTAACTTTAATAACGTGAATATAGGAAATTATCCTAGCGCTTGTTGTACATATAGTTACAAATAAAACTAACATAAGTAAATGTGTTAATTGTTTTATTATATTGTGTGTTCCAATAAAAATAACGGACAAAGAGTCATATCCCATCAGTTGACAAAGAACCTGTAACCAACCGATAAATTCATTTGTAACTACAAATTGTAAAACATTCACTAATTTGTATTAACATTAAATGAAACTCGATTTTTTTAGATTTTTAAACAATTTTAAAATTACAGGTTAAAACTATTTAATATAAAGTACGTACTTTGCACTATGCAAACTGAAGATATGAGAAAAATGTTTCTAAACCTTGGATTAATGATTAATAAAGCTCATGGTGCATCCCATATGGTAATTTGTATCAGTCATATTCTGTAGAGAGTTCTTGTCACGTGTAGAGTAAGTGAGTTTTGTACAAATAGGTTTTCCATTACTCGTCCAATATGCAACAGAAAATTACAAACTCACGAGTGTTAACTACAAGTGAAATAACTCAATCGCGCCGCTACACAGCTGAGCGAATTTCCTAAATTAAGTGTAGGCTAATGTGTTTTAGGGTTTCAAGCAACTATTTTGGAATCGGACTTCTCACAAAAGCGCTGAATACATGCCTAAGCGTACAAAACATATTAGTAAAATTTCTTTTCACCTCGGCCTCCAGACCAAATTCAGTCTTGGTCGGCCTTCGTGAGTAGACCAATTTCGAAAATAGTTGGCTAAAACCTAATAGCTCAACTCACGTCAGTGGTTCTTATTCGTGATTTATTATTTTTTATTTTTAAATCATATGGTAGTTATTTGTATAAGTAAACTTAATATTTGTGGTTCCACGTGTACAGAAAATGTTGTTCTATCAAATTTTAAGGGTGTGCTGAAGTAGCGGTCATCTTGGACTTGTATCCTGTAAGAGCAATAAATTTAAAACCATTTATTTCCTTTATTTTTTATCATAAAATTGTTTTTATACTTTCATTTTAACCACACGCATCCATTTTGCGTTTTACATTTTTGTTTTAAAATCCTGTTCACTTTTTTGTAATTGACAATTTTTAGTCGCAAGTTTAAATTTGTTTCCTTGCACAGTAAAAAACGAATAATTAAAAGTAAATAGCAAACCGGATCCGCAATGTTATGAAGAATTTTTCTGGTCACGTCCGGCTCGACGTGACTCATACACTTGCGAGTTGGCTCTTTTAAAAGCGAGACTGACTGAGTGGGACAAGTAAGTGGATGGGTGCTTATAGTTCCTGAAAAAGGTGTTCCCCTTAAAGTCAAATTAAAGTCCACTTAATACACGCCTGTGTTCATATTGCCTATCTAACCCAGTACTATTACAAGTCTGTATAGATATTGCCTATCTAACCCCGTATTACTAGACTTTCTCTATTATAAACTTAATCTATAATATCTATAGTATACGTATAAATAAAATTGTCTGATTGATAAAAAGTGCCTGTCTGTGAATTACCAAAACCTAAACACACAAATATATATTTTTTGTCTGTGTGTTTTTTTGGTCGGGCTAATCTCCGGCATGGCTGAACCGATTTTGACGAAAGCTACATTAACATGAAGAGTACTTTTCAGAGAATATTTTAAGCTACATTTTATTCAGAAAATATGAAAAATTCCTATTTAAAAAAATTGAAAAAATGTAAATATTATGGATAAAATTAGGGATTTTGTGGACAAATGATATTTCGTGTCTATTTCTATCTGTCTTACATTTTTTACAGTTCACAATAACCACCTCCACCAAACTTAAATCCAATTGATTCTGTCCTAATCAATCATCATTTCCGCAAAATTTATACAATAATATGTTTGCATTGGCATCACCATATGTCACCGCAAAGATTGGCGAGCAAAGCGAGCAGGGTCAGAGTCCATATTATTTAAATAAAATTGAAGGGTCTGTCAGTGATTTCGAAATAAATACTTGTTTCTAAGCTCGTTTGATTATTTACATTTCACAAAACCTACACATTCATTTTTTACTTTCTCCGCCCTATATGTAGTATATGGAGAAAGTATTGTTTTCGTCCAAATTTTAGAATTTTAATTTTTAGTGGAATTATCTATTTTGGTGCTCTCTGAACCCAAAAAAAATTTAGTGGAATTATCTGTGTTGGTGCTCCCTAACCCAAAAATATTTTTAGTGGAATTATTTGTTTTGGTGCTCCCTGAACACCAAAAAGTGTTTTTTTTTTTTTTCTGTGTGTCTGTGTGTCTGTTAGGATGTGTACAGAGCTGAAAACCATACCAACGGTCCGATTTTGATGAAATTTGGTATGTAGGTGTAGTTATAGAATATCTCCAGGCGTTTTCTTTTTCATTTGTTCAAATTTTTGTTTTTTAAGGGTTTTACTATATAAAAATGGCCAAAAAACGAGACAAATCTAAATTTCTCAAAAACGGCTATAACGATTTTCAAAAAATTTGGCTTATTTATAGCCCTTAATGTAAACTACCATATGCAAAAAAACCGCATCTTTCTAAAAATTCTCGTTTAGGTAATAATAATAACTGATTTCTATGGGTTTTTGGCCAAAAACGGGGTTGTTTTTCAAAACCTTTTTTCGTGCATCTATACAGGCCTAATTAACATGTTTGATGCAAATTTGTTCGAAATCGATCGAATAGTTTTAATAATAATAATATAATATGGATGTGTGTTACATGCATCTAATATTTTAAATGGTAAGTCCTACTTTTGCAATTCTAAATAACCGCCTCCTATGCTACTCTTGGGGAGGTATAAAGTTTCAACTGGGAGAAAGTATGTGGCAGTTATTCTGGTACCGTTTATTTAAATATTTGTTCTTTCTACCGTCTGTTTGTTTGTCAGGACTAATCTAAGGAAAGGCTGAACCAATTTTGACGAAACTTTTATTTACATGTAGAGAACTTTTTAGATTATATTCTAGGCTACTGTTTATCCCAGAAATATTAAGGATTTCTATTTAAAAATTAAAAAATTAACAAAATTAAGGGTTTTGCGAACGGACGTGACACGCGATCATTATAAATTAAACAAATTATTTGGATCAAAAGCTTGACACATTAACAAGATCTTCTGTGTTTTAATTTACTGTTTTCACTGGCTTAACCATTAAATATATATATCAAAACACTATACAATAATGTAAAATGTACTCATAGATGTTAAATACACCTCAAAAACTGATTTTGTAATTTTTGTTCGCTCGGGAGTTATGAAAAACAAACTGGCGGATAACGGGATTT
>JAGFPH010000195.1:694983-722520 GCA_018207615.1 Philaenus spumarius | reverse complement strand
GGTTACCCTCTAAAACAAACATACAAACAAAAAAACAAACTTTACCTCTTTATAATATTAGTATAGATGACAATATTTCCGCTTAAAATAAAAATACATTTAAATCTAAATCTAGCAGTGAACAAATATCATAGGCATTGCCTGTTTAAGACTTCAATCTTCTATTAGAGAACATCCATAGGAAAGATGAGCTATTGCAGTGACTCTTATGGTGAGACCTAAGATCGGGAGTGGTCAATGAGCACTGATCATGGTCCCCACAATACTTTTTAGAGTGTCGTTAAAAATTGTACAGTCTATATATCGTCATTTACAACTAAGAATTCAAAAATCATGATTGTGAGAAAAATTACTTTAAATGTTTAGTATATTTCTTTTCCCACAGCTAATTAATAAAGTGCGTTTTTTCACACCACTCACAGTGGTGCACAAACATGTGTTCAGCTTCAAGTAATTATAACTCTTTGTTTTACTTTACCGCACGGCTAAACAGCTGGCGTAATACTTTTCGCACACGAGCTGTTTACTTTACGCACTGTGCGAAGTCTATGTACTCTATGTTTTAAAAATGTTGATTGTTGTGGAACTAACCTCTGTAAAACAGATCTTTTAAAAAACTAAAACACTAATTTAAAATGTAGCTTTAGGAAAAATGTCGTGAGTATTACGTGGGTAAAATTGACTCTGTCACCCTCAGCTACGCCTCGGGCGTCAAATATGTTTAGCTCGTGCTACAAATTCAACTTTGCACGCTAGATACACAAATAACTATTAAATCTTTTATATAATAATTTAACATCTTTTAAAGAATTTGTTGAACTTTAAAGTCTTTGCAAAACTATCCATTTCATATAGTTTTTTTTTTTTTAATATGTAAGTGGACTAAAAATGTATGATACTTACACGACTTAGTGAATTTTCCCTGTATACTTCTGATACGAGATGTGACTTAGTCTAGTAATCTTTTTGTATATGTATATAAGTGTTCTCTCTCTCTAACGGCCGTATTTTCCTTACTATTTGGTCTAAATTTGTTGGTTTTCTAAGTCGTTCCGATGAGTTCTGCATCATGATACTCTTTTGTGATAGATGTGATCTCTTCTTTTTTGTGCATTGTGTTATTGTATTGTTTCATTTTAACTGTGTTTATACTTTATTTCAATTTCTTTAAATTTAAGTAAGGATTTTAGAATAAAATAATATATATTTTTGTAATTTACTTGCAGGATATCTTTGTTGTTTTATTTATTCTGTTCTTAGTGAGAAATGCATTTTATGGCTGATCTCATATACTTCAAAACAATTATGTAGATCTAATTATAAATGTTTTTTTATATGTAAATTTTAAACTGTTGAGGTTTCCTAAAGTATTTGTGTGTATGGGTATTGTGATATATGTTTACTGATTGTTATAATGTAGGCATATCACTAGGTGCCTCTATATTATATTATTTACTGTGAATAATTGATACTTGACTTGTCCTATACAAAATGTAAAATTTGTCAAAAGGATAAATAAATTGAAATTGGAAACAATTTAAAAGTTCATTAGCCAAAAACATTCAACAATCTGAAGCACATTTTTGACCAGAAGTAACAGGTATTTGATTTTTTTTTCGTACTGAAAAGAAACTGTTTGGGATTTTATCAAAGAAAATAAATACAGGAGATTATTCTGAACATTTTGTTTTTTTTTACATTACCTTATAGCCCGTCTGGTTCCCCCAAAATTGATTTAAACGTAAATTACGAAAAAAGTACCCGGTTCAAATAAAAATGGCGGCAGCTTCTGTTCCGAGGCCGCATGCGGAAGGAAGCATGCGCATTAGCCTGGGCTGGTGGCTGAAGTGCAAACAAATTATACTTATATACTTCGTACAGCTATTCATAGAGAGCCTTCGTGAGCAAACCAATTTCCCAAATGGTTGGTTGAAATCCTAAAACATAAAAACATAATTTTGAAAATTCGCTCAAGTCAGCTGTTCAGCAGCGTGATCGATTTATTTGCTACTAAAAGAGAAAATGAAAAAAGAGTTTGATGTCGCCGTACAACCAGTTCAACAACAAAATTATATACTTTGAAATGAGGCGACCAGTTTCAAAGTGCTTCTTGTCCACAAAAATTAAATTTGTAGTTATTGGCACCACTGTCTTCCTCTAATTCTCTTCTTTTAAATTATGTTTGTTGTACAGGTCCAAAATATCCCTATTTATACTAAAATAATGTTTGAAATGTGGAGGTTAGACATACATAGTTCCAAAGTAGAATTTGTCCACTAGTCTGAAACCAATATGGCCAACCACAATTTAATTTAATAAAATTACAGAACCAAATAGCACCTTTTCCTACTACCATCTATTCAGTTTATAAGTGATTGAGTTACAAAACGACTCTTGTCCTTTCTGAGCATACCGACAGACAGTTTTAATATTGCACTTCCGTTATATTTGCGAATGTTTCGTCAATATTATTTTACTTTTTAGGTGGCCAACCTTTTTCCTACCCAGTAATGTAAACGATAATATTATCCAACGATCACATGTAGAATGTAGAGTAATATTGTTGCCAAGTTTGTCTGCTTTAATTCCTCGCTGTTGGTTATTTTGTGACCAATGGAGGACTGGGGGAAGTTTTGTAAATAAATTAACTCCAGTTTATTTACAACTTTTGTAAATAAATATTTTAAAATATCCAAGAAATTTGGTTGGTAATGTTAAAATCAATTTCACAAGTTTTTAATGTAATTTACTTATTTTATTAGAACATAATGGTATTATATTAAAGTTTTTTTTATTTAATAATATGTAGCTTACATTTAAATCAAAATATTTGGTGTTTGTAAGTTAGTAAAACAATTTCAATTTCATTGATTATTATTTATTACAGTTCCAAATGTCATCTTGTCTACACCAAGATGGCTGCGTACAGGTCCAAATCAACACTTGTCAGAAATAAAATAATTTATTTAGAAAAAACAATTAAAGCTGTTATTATAAAACTTTCACACAGTATTACTATTGTTGTAATAATCCATTGTGTCGAAAACCATACATCTTAATAGCCTTTTTGTCTTTTAAATAGTTTTTGTTGCTCTACCAAAATTTTGATGATTCGGACAAGGATCCGTTTGTAATTGGACAACTCAAATAATAAATTACAAAAAAACAGTAAACATTAATTAATACCTACAAGTTGATCATAGCCTTTAAAAAAAACATATTTTAACACTAATAATAATAACCCTACACAGTACAAAAGTAAAGCAAACATTTTTTTAGTTTAAAAAATAGGCTATAGAAGTCACTGTAAAAAACCTACCAAACTCAAAAATTTGGATGAAAGATTCCATAACGTCGTCAGAAAAAGCAATGCCTTTACAATTTTTTAAACTCTACCAATACATCCTTTCTAACGTGTAATGAAACTAAATTGCAGCTACGCTTAGCAATGTCTGTAAGTTTTTGAACGAAGTTCCTTAACGCGGGTTGCGGTAGGAGTTAGCAAATAGATAATGTAATGCGTAACGGAAAAAAGTAATATTAATTGGTTGCTATGTCAATGACAAATATAAAATACGAGTAACGAAAAAGCGTTATCAAATTATTTGCTATGGCAATTATTACAAATAGGTATAAAATACGCGTAACGAAAATCGTTATCATATTGGTTGCTATGGCAATAAATGTGAATACATCCAGAAACATGTGTTTTGGTCATCAATTTAAATTAAGAAACGATCGGTTCTATCCTGCGTAATTCAGATATTATCGTCAAGCGCTGAAATACATTCAATAAACATAAAATATTGGTTCATCAGTCTAGGCCTAACCTGAAGTTATTGTGTGTATATGTGATTTATTTTACCTGCCTTAAAGGCAACATACATACAATAATATTATTTTAGGTTAGGTCTAGAAAATAATTTTAAGTATAGGCCTAACCTAAAACTATTGTATGTATGTTGCCGTTAAGACAGGAAAAAATATACACTCAATAATTTTAAGTTGGGCCTAGACTGATGAACCAACATGTTTTGTTTACTGAATGTATTTACAATGTAAGGACATTTAACTGTGTTTACCATCTTAACTTTGATGTTATAATTAATTCTACACCTTTATTATAATAACACTAAACGTATGGAAACATTAAATAAATATTTGTATAAAAAACAATCTAATAATAAACTGCAACGAGTATCTCCTAAACAAAACTTCGTAGTTCAATTAACAACAAATCAGACCTAAAACACATCAACAATAACATAACCTAAATCATCTGTTGACAGTTGACTAAAATAAATAACGTATTTATGTGAAACTAATCAGGTTTTCAGTTGTTTAGAGCCAATTATTTCCCATTAATTTAGTTGTAGCATACTAATGCAATTTTAAAACTCGGAATGTAACCAAAATAAAAGTGTAAATCAAATATTTAGGTTCACAGTGACTTAGAACTTGAAATTATATTTTAAATAAAAAAAGAATCATCAAAATCGGTTAAGTATTAACTTTAGGAAGTGAGTGAATAAAAAGCAGGAATTTTTTTAAATATATAGATTGAAAGATTAAAATTATGTGTGTATGTTGCCATTAAGGCTGCTAAAAGAATTGAAGAAAAGGCGCGATGAACTTCCTTACTGACGGGTGTCCCACGACCGCACACATTTATGTTCTGTCTATGTTTTCTATTTAGTTTTTTTATATGTGCTAGCTTTACTTTTACTTTCTCACTATACTACAGTTTGGAGAAAGTATAGTGATCGCAAAAAAAATCGATGTTGAGATTTTTGTGGATATATCCGTTTTGGGACACCATGAGTCCAAAAAAGTGGTTTTTAGAAAATGTCAGTCTGTGTGCCTGTATGCCTGTATGTATGTCTGTATGTCTGTATGTCTGTATGTATACAAAGCTAGAGAGAAAACTATTCAATCGATTTCAACCAAATTTGCACCAGACATGTCAAGTAGGACTGTATAGATGCACAAAAAAGGGTTTTGAAAATTTTTGAAAAACAACCCCCTTTTTGGCCAAAAAACCCCCAAAAAATCAGTTATTATTTTTTTATAAAAAAACGGCTCTAACGATTTTGATAAAATTTGGTTTATTTGTAGCCTTTAATGTGCCCTACCATATGAAAAAACCCGCATCTTTCTAAAAATTCTCGTTTAGCTAATAATAATAATATTAACTGATTTTTGGGGGTTTTTTGGCCATAAAGGGGGTTGTTTTTCAAACATTTTCAAAACCTTTTTACGTGCATCTATAAAGACCTAATTGACGTGTTTGGTGCAAGTTTGTTCGAAATCGATTTAATATTTTTCTCTCTAGATAATAATAATAATATTTATTAGTTAATCTCCAACTTTAATAAAAGTATACAAAGCTAGAGAGAAAACTATTCGATCGATTTCAACCAAATTTGCACCAGATATGTCCAGTAGGCCTGTATAGATGCACGAAAAAGGGTTTTGAAAAACAATCCCCTTTTTGGCCAAAAAACTCCAAAAAATCAGTTATTATTTTTTTATAAAAAAACCGCTCTAACGATTTTGATAAAATTTGTCTTATTTGTAGCGTTTAATGTGCTCTACCATATACAAAAACCCGCATCTTTCTAAAAATTCTCGTTTAGCTAATAATAATAATAACTGATTTTTGGGGGTTTTTTGGCCATAAAGCCGGTTGTTTTTCAAAATTTTTCTAAACCTTTTTACGTGCATCTATAAAGACCTAATTGACGTGTTTGATGCAAATTTTTTCGAAATCGATCGAATAGTTTTCTCTCTAGATAATAATAATAATATTTATTAGTCAATCTCCAACTTTAATAAAAAAAAACTCTCCTACCCCTTCCTACAAGTCACAGTGAATCTGTTTAGTAATTTAAATGTGTTTGTGAGAAAGTATGTGCCAGTTCCTGGTACCGTTTATTTCACTTGATACCGAGGGTTGATTAATTCTCTCTAAACGTCTTGTACAATAAAACTATAAAATATGATTAATTATTCATTAAAAACTAATTTTAAAGCAGAATATACCAATACGTTATTAAATCAATGTCTCACAAGATATATTGCGGACTCTCCGCTTACTGCTCTATTCCCCAAAGAGTTCTGAAATACGCAACTCAGACATGTTAGATATTCAAATAATTCGATCTCGCAGCTGAACCCCTGACGTGAGTTAAGCGAGTTTCCAAAATTAAGTTTATACGTATTGGAGTTTCAACTAACTACATTCGGGAAATTGGTCTACTCATGAATGAATGTGCGTACGAAATATCGTATATTAGTAGAATTTGTTTTCTCCTCAGCCACCTGATCCAGCTTCTTTCTGCTCGCACTGGAAACACTCGCTTTGCGAGTTTACACCTTGCAATACCGGACTGTTTCGCTTCGCTCGTAACAAACTACTTTTGTATGGTACATTTATAGTATTTTACGTTATGATCGATGTTGGGAAAACCAGACGGGCTATAAGGTAGTGTAAAAAATAAAATGTGCCTAATCATCTCCTATGTTTATTTTTATATAAAACTAGAAAAAATTTAATTGTAGTACAAAAATCTCAAAAACAATTGTTGCGTCCGGTCAAACTACGTCCTTCCGATTATCGAACTTATTGGGCTAAAGAACTCATCCGAACAACTTAGAAAACCATCGTGTGGACCAAATCGGACGTAAAATGCGTCCGTTGGAGTGTGAACACAAATATGTATAACATTTTCAATTGTAATCCAAAACGAGTTCTGGAGACCATGATCGGTGCTCAGCATAGGTCTCTACAAAAGAGTCACTGCATAGCTCATCTTTCCTATGGAAATTCAATAATAATAAAATGAATACCTTAATTTGTGTCGCTTCTATAGCGTTGAAATGTCAGAGGTCTAAAAACATTTATAGCGTTGATATTAATACTTGCTAGTAAGCCCCCGTGAAAAATCACAGGCAGATTAAATAGATATACATCAGAAATACATAATTAAAGTAACACTATTTAAAAACAATAGAGTTAATCCCGTCCTACCTATGCTGGGGATTTTTAACTCGGTAATTGTGTACAATTATAACGATTATAAAAGTGCAGACTTATAACAAACTAGGGGAAACCCCTGCGTGCTCCGCACGCCAACCTCGTTGGAACCTTCTATACACATAATCATGTTAGGTATGTTTTCTTTATAATAAAGGTGTAGGATTAATAATAACCCCAAAGCTAAGATGGTAAATAATGTTAAATGTTCAAATCAAATTATTTCGAACATTTTATAACAGTAGTTATAATAAAGGTTAATAATAGAACCAGCAATGCCAAGGTCTACACTTTAATAAAAACTTAACGTAAAGGTTAGAAAAAACAAATAATTGCTTCAAAGTTTTAAATCAGATGTTATTGGAAATATTAGAGCAAACAGCTGTTATTTGTTATTTTATTCAATTTTTTGCTGTGATAATAAATGTAAGTATATGTGTATTGGTTTGTCAGTCTAGGCCTAACCTACGAATTTTTTCGGACTAAATTTACAATTTGATATTCATTTTTGGTGCCAAGTCACAAATAAATATAATATATTATATAAATTTACAAGTATTGAAATAAAAAAATGTTTTTGTCGAAATGAATTATAGCCTATGTTACTCAGGGATGGTGTAGCTTTTTATTAGTACTGTAAAACTATTTTTTCAATCGGTACAGTAGATCTAGAGATTACCCCCTACATACTAACAAAAAAACAAACTTTACCTCTTTATAATATTAGTATAGATATATAGAAGAAAACTTATATTGATTAAAGTTGTAAACATAACCCCAAAGGTATAATCTATGCTAGGTTTTGTTTTAGCAGATGATGGGTGAAATCAGCTGTTATATTATACAAACATTATAATGATTGAAGTAGTAACATAACCTCAAAGTATAACCTATGCTGGGTTTGTTTAAGTATTACAGATGATGGGTGAAATCTGCTGTTTTATTGTAAGTTACTCACGTACGTACGTACGCTCGCTTTTCTAGGAGTTGATTACAAATATTGTTACACGAGGAATGAGCTTCATTTACATTGCAAATAGTATCCACCGCTTGGTCTATACAAAAACTTTTAAATTATTTTAACAGCACATTTCCATCAGTCAGAGTTTCTGTTTTGACGAGCAAGTTTATTGTTACCTCGATTTGAATATGAAGCCGAAATACTGTCTGACCGTTTGCCAACATACGAATAACTCTTCTGATAAAGTCATCCGATTATAGTAGAGGGTTCCTCGAGTAGCTACATAAATAAAGTTTATTAAAGGCGCGTCCCTCCTCCCTTACCCGGAACTTCTTACTGCAAGGTGTTTTTACTTTCATGTCCCTGCCTCCGTTCCGACCTTGATTTATTCCTTCATGATAAAAAACATCTGCTACGCTTCGATCCCTCTTTTGTGCTGATTGCATTAAGACCTTTCTTTCCGATTGTCTGAACTGATTGCAAACCGACAATGCATAAATTCAGCGCGTGTAAATCGTTTGTAAGAAATGTTAAAAATATATTATAGCTATTACAAAGACTCTTATGATGAGACCTAAGGTCGAGAGTGGTCAATGAGCAACAATGATGGCCCCCAGAACACGTTTTGGGATGCAATTAAAATTGTTATATACAAGTATGTATGTGTTCGCACTATAATGGCCGTATTTTAAGTCCGATTTGGGACACACGTTGGTTTACTAAGTCGATCTGAGGAGTTCGCTAGAAAAAATAATCCAACAACCGTTAGAACGTTTTTTTTTACCAGAAGTAAAGATTTTTTTGAGATTTTTCGTACAAGAATGAAACTTTTTTGGGGTTTTATCTAAACAGATAAATATAAGAGCCTTACATAAATAAATATAGTGAATCCGGCAATGCATCGCTATTGCTTGATTTTAGTTTATAAATATATACTTAGATTAAATTTAGTGAGTGTATTGAAAAATGTATTTTGATGCGACTTGTGGTTAAAATAAGATTCTTATGGTCAGGGCGCGTTAAACTTATAGGTTTTAATGTAAGTGGAATTTATTTTATAAGAGTAGCTTTCCCATTTTAATTATTATTACATTTTTAGGGAAGTTATCCCATTTCATTATTTTGACTTAAGTAATTTAGTTGCAAATAGATTTTTGTATAACTTAAGAATAATATTACACACATTTAGATTTATAGCTTGTAGGAAATTATTTAGTCTGTAAGGAGTAACCTGTCCTCTGGATCGCTCGGCTACCTGTCCCTGGCCGGCCCGGGTCAAACCCCAGCCCTCTCTTCCAACCGCAACTGATTCCTTAATGTGTCTCCCTTCTGAATCCCCACTAGGAAATTAACTTTCTTTTCATGATCATAATTTGCAAATTTCCATCGAATATTTGAAAAGTAGATGAAAAAATAAGAAGAATGATACCAAACACGACATTATTTAGTAAAAAAAAAAAAAAAACAATATAGGCGCAGCCTGTTTGTGTGCGGTAACAATCGAGTTGGTTTTGTGTGACGATATTAAATTCAATGTTGTCAAAAACGTATACATAACAATATTATTAAATAATACAGTATTTAAATATAGTTTATGTTTTTCAACCAACGAATGTTATAAGGAAAGCTTGTGTTTCACATCTTTACTGTACCACCACTTAGACATTGGACTATCGGATGTGGGACTCAGAGCGGCTAATATGTTTCCGTGAAGTGAAGTGAGTAATTAACAGTTTAAGAATTTCCGGGGGTTAGAATAACGATGCAAAACATATTAATAACACAACCTGTTTATTATATACTAACAATACGTTCAGAAAATACATTAATCACGAAAAAATATGCGCGTTATTTTTGTTGTATAAGGGTAGCCACCCATATATATAAAACTTGAATTGTAGTGACCATTACCATTATTACAATTCTGGTACTAGTATGTAAAAATTATGAAATTTTTAAGAAAATTAGTTGAACAGTTATTGAGCATAAGGAAAAGTTAAGTGTATAAATTATTATTTAATTTTAAGGGTAGTTATCCCATTTCATCACTTTGACTTAAATAATCAAATTGCAGATGGTTTTTATATCACTTAAGAATAATATTACACAAATTTTAGCTTTATAGCTAGTAAGAAGTTATTTCAATTTATATTTATTGTATAGGGTAGCAACCCCATTTCAACCCCTTGGACTGTAGTAATTGTAATGTCTAAACACTCCTTGCATTAATATGTATAAACTGTGACATTTTTAGTGAAATCAATCCATCCAATAGTTTTTGTGTCTTTAATATAAACAAATTATTGTGCACATTTTGTTTTTTTTTTAACAACCATATAGCTTGTCTGGTTCCCCATAAACTCGATCAAAACGTGAAAGAGAAGTAAACAAAAGTAACCTGTTCAAATCCACGCGAGGGATTTTACCGTGGCGACAGCTTTTGATACGAGTTTTTCGCTGCGAGCGGAACGAAACAGCGAGTGAATCGAGGGGGGAGGCTTAGAAGCAAACAACTCTACTAATATATTTCGTACACCCAGAAAGCTATTCACCGCCTTTGTGAGTTCTCAAAATCCACAAATAGTTCTTTGATACCTAAACCATATGAACTTCATTTTGAAAAATCGCTCAACTCACGTCAGCGGTTCAACTGCAAGATCGAATAATTTTTGTAATTTGGTATCTTAAAACGAAAAACATATGCCTTATAGACTCATTCGTTCGTCCGTTGTCAGTCAAACTTCGTCTTCATAAATCTAAATATTATTTGCAAATAATTTATATATGAACTCTTCTCTGTTGTCAGAAAGTTCAAAATATCCAATTTCGTATTACCCTTCACCTTTCCTCCTCCGTATCTTTTTCCCCAATATTAAGGTAAGAGTAATATCAAACTCATCCATTAAACATAATCACTAGCCGCCATTGCCAGCAACTTTATTAAAATCTGAATAAATAATTTCAAGTTATAAAAGAAGAATAAGAAAACTTCTACCTTCGAAATACGAATTTAAAACTTTTCAACTTAATAATATTATAGATTGTAAGTTAAGAAGATATTTTCTACTTCAAATTTCCGGCGCAAATATATGAAGACATTTCAGATTTATGTTGCTATGTAATATGAATTAGTTATAGAGAACGGATTGTGTGCATTATATTAAAACTAAACTCCCTGCAGGTGTGTCTTAACACGGGTTTATATTAAATCTCAGAGTTTTCAATAATATTTAACATTGATTTATATCGGCATTATACAGGGGAAGTCAAACAATATATGCCAGAACAATATTTCAGAAAGTTATAATACTGATTTTAAGGATGCAATTATTAACAAAATAAAATCAGTCTCGCGAATATGAACTGTATCGCTTCATATAATTCGCTGACAAGCTTCATCAGACAATCGTTTTAAAAGTAGTGTTTAGTAGCGGATTTCCATAGGAAAGATAAGTTATTGCAGTCACTCTTATGGAGACCTAACATCGCGAGTAGACCGAACGTAAAATTGTTTAAGATATTTTCATGCTAAAATGAAACTTTTTTTGAGTTCTACTAATATACTTCGTGCATGCAGCTAGGATCAGCGCCTTCGTGAGTAAACCAATGTCCCAAACAGATGATTGAAACCTAAATTTTTGAAATTTGCTCAACTCAAGTCAGCGGTTCAGCTGCGTGATCGAATTATTTTTACACACACGGATTCCTATTACAATATCTTGAAGTTATTAAAACAAAAAATAATTCGACCACGCAACTGAACCGTTGATGTGAGTTGAGCAAATTTCCAAAATTACGTTTATAGGCCTATGTTTTAGGTTACAAACAACAATTTACTAAATAGGTCTATTCACGACGCGATGGTGCTGAATAGCTGCAAAATGGTTTGCACGCCATTCCGCATATTGGGAATATCTTCAATACACAATGCATTGCGTGCTTCGCACGCCATTCCGCATATTGGGATTATCTTCAATACACAATGCATTGGGTGCTTCTCACGCCATTCCGCATATTGGGAGTATCTTCAATACACAAAACTTTGCGTGCTTAGCACGCCAACCTTACGGTAGAATCCACCACATGGCTTTGAACCGGGTACTTTTATAATATTTTACGTTTTGATCGATTTTGGGGGAACCAAGCGAGCTATAAGATGGCGTAAAAAAACAAAATGTGCAGAATAACATCCTACATTTATATTTGTAGAAAAAAACTTTTAAAAAAATAATTCTCGTAGAAAAACTCCAAAAATAGATACTTTCTGTCAAAAAACATGCTTCTGGTTGTTGGATTTTTTGGCTAACGAACTCATCCGAGCGACGTAGACAACAGACGTGTGTACCAAATTTGAACTAAATCGGACTTAAAATACGGCCGCTAAAGTGCGAACACATATATACATTTATTTTATTGCAGTTTAATGACACCCCATAACGTGTTCTGGGTACCATGATCGGTGCTCATTTGCTACTCCCTACCTTGGGTCTTACCATAACAGCCACTGCAATAGCTCATTTTTCCTATGGAAATTCTCTAAAAATTACAAAAGAAAAAATATGAATGAAATTTAGAGTTTTTTTCTAAGCCGGACTACGAAATGGACTAACTCTACAGGCGGGTTTAGGTAGCGAGAATTTTCTTCGAGAGGCGGCTTCGTGAATCAAAACTCAAATCTTCACCCGTCCCCTTGATTCCTAGGTTAATACACAGTGAAGCAGTTGACACATCACACACCACACAACGCACAGGTTCCAGATAAATAGAAAACATTGAGTTAAAATGGGGTAATACATAGTGGAGCCTCGCACCTCACACATGACACATCACACATCACACATGACACATTTAAAGGTTAATACACAGTGAAGCAGCTGACACATCACACATCGCACATCGCACATCACTCATCACACATCACACATCACACATAGAACAGACCCTCGCACAGTGAAGCAGAGAACATAGTACGAGACACACTTCTTGTCTCGTTGTTGCAGTTGTTACAAACACAGTGTGTATTAATCGGTAAATGCGCTGTACACATTTTTAATTGAAATGATACGTGATAGCAGCAGTGAAGATGAAGTATCGTTAGCTTCCAAGATATATATAATGTCGTGCGAAAACAAAGTTAGGAGATTTGGTGTTCATCCTATAAACCAAAAAAGACAAGAGCTTGGGGAATTTCATCATCTCTTCCAAGACGTGAAAAAAGATAGTGACAAATTTCACCAGTATTTGAGAATGTCACAAGATACATTTAACTACATCTTGGAAGTAGTCGAAATATATATACAAAACAACGGAAGTATTGCAATCTACATTGGAATCCCATATCTACTGAAGAAAAGCTTGTAGTTACTTTAAGGTTAGTATAATTGACATTTTATGTACTCTATTATAATTTTATTTTACACCCCGACTTTATAATTTTATTTCACACCCCAACTTTCTTTAGTCTAGCGGATACAAAGAGGGACGTTAAGGGGAAATTTATATTTTTTAAATAAAAATGTGGATCTATAGATTAATATTTGCGTAAATTTGTATCAGTCAACAAAGAAAACCCTTAAGAAAACCTTTACAGACTCTCTTCGTTCGTCTCTCCGTCCAGAGCAAAACTTAAAAATCTAATTGACCGATTGAGTTGAAATCGGTATTATGAAATTGCCTCCCCATTCTGAAAAAATAAGAAAAATTCCAAAATTTTCAATACGTTTATTATCAAAAACTATACAAAATGTATTAAAGTGAATCATTCAAACAACATTATTAATTATTAATTTTCTGACGATCTCTATTAAAATGTGGGCTGGTTGTCTTTTGACATAGACTTATTGGTTGGTGAAGACAGTGGTTGATTTTGTTGCTTCTGATGGTCTTGATGAAAAATCTGATTTAATTCTGTCGAGGAAACTAGCTGAACATGTTTTTCGTAATGGGGAAGGTGATAAGAAATATTATTCTGTGCATATGGGGTATGAAATGTTTGTGGTGGAGCATTATGACTTTGTGTTAGTTAAGGAACATTTTGTATTTGTTGCGGAAAATTTTGTGTTTGGTGAGGAAAATTTTGTGTTGTATGAGAAAAATTTTGGGTTGGGTGAGAAAAGCTTTGTGAAGGAGGAGGAAAACTTTGAGAAGAAGGATAACAATTTTGCTGTGGAACCCAAGTAGGCCTACTGGTAGTTGCTACGGTTTTTAGTTTTTTATAGAGAGCCTGTTGCACCTCCATTCTAAACTCCAATTTTGTCAGGGGATCTAGAGTCCTAACATGAGGTAGAAGGGAATTAAAAAACCCAACATCCTCATCGTTAGGGTCTGAAGAACGATTTTTTTTAATCTCCATTTTCTCTCTCTCCAACGCTAGCAAACATTTGCCCAGCTCAACATGAGGTTGAACTCTCTTTCTGTAACCAGTTTTTGTTGTAATAATTGTACCAGTCGTTTCCGAAGAACTGTTTGTAGTTACATTAGAAGAACTAGGTTCTGGAGTAATTATTGGTACAGATTGTCTTGAGGTCGAACCTGATGTTGATTGTGAATCAGTCTCAGGAGGTAATTCAGACAAGTACTCATCAACAAAGTCATCCTCGCCTGAGCAGGCAGAATGTTCCATTTCATCTTGGCATGATGGATAATTTGTTACACTGTCCCTAGGAGTAAACTGATCCTTCAGAAACATCATCATTTCCATATATGGCCATGAGTTCCAAGGCTGTTCTAGCCCTGACTCCCCAGACGCAGGTTTTTTTAATTTTCTTCCAAATTCTTGTCTCAAAGTTTTCCACATTGTTCTTGCAACCGACTCTGTAAATAAAAATAAAAATAGGTACAAACAAAGAAATAGGTTATGTCTAATTTGATTAATATATTTTACCTCTTATTTATTTAGTACATTTGATATATTTATTCATATATCTAAAGTTAGTAAATTAATTCTGTCACGTAAGTGCTAACATAATTTTCACTAATTGCGACACAATTTTTACTTTTATAATTTAGGGTTACTAATGTAATTGTTTTAATGTGAGTTTTGTTATTTTAACTCATTTTCATCTGAGATAAATTTAAGGACTATTTCAACAGAAACTAAAAAATGTAGGCCTAATATAGCCTAGTTAGAAAAACTGTATCTACAGAAATATAGTTTCTTTTATATTTAATGTGTAGTTTTATTTTATAGACTGATTCAAAATTTTAGCCTGCAAACTAATTTGTAGTTTCTACTTTTCTTGTCTGATTTTCCATTTTAATATTTTCCAGTTCTTAAAACTAAAACTGTTTTTCATATTGTAATAGCCTACTTACTAAATAATTTGTGTATTATATATTTGTATATAATTAGTATACATTAGGCTTAATTTTATTACTTTTTGGAAACAAATTTTGTGTTTTTACAAGCTGTTTTAGGCTAAAATATCCTAAACGCCTCCTTGCCAAGTTTGTAAAAGACAAGTTGTTTTTATTTTCAATAGCCTACTTACTAAATAATTTGTGTATTATATATTTGTATATAATTAAATGGGTTAAATTATATAGGTAGCTGTTTAAATAGCAATGTGCACGAGTAATAAAAAATTGTCTGCCAGTATAGAAAATTCAGGACAGAAGTATACACTTTTTTCTTTTTTAATAGTAAACAAATAATAAAATAATTAACAAGAAATAAACAGATAACAAACGTACCTGTAACTCCAACTTCTTTAGTTACATCCTTCCATTCCTTGGCAAGAATGTATCTATTATGATGGTTCTTATACCATTTATTCCAAATGGCTGGTTTTGATTTAATTGACAAAATCAATTCTTCCTTTTTGTCACTCATTTTAGAAAATACAAGTAAATTTTGTAGATGTTTTACAAATTTAATTATAATTTGTATAATCTGTACAAATTTAATTATAACCTGTAATGATAACCTGTGTTAAACTAATAGGCTACACTTCTCAATAAACGATTCGAATACAACCGCTCTGTTTAGAGGTAGAGTGGGGGAAGGGAGAAACTACAAGAACCAATCAGAGAGCAGCGCACAGACCCTGCTTCAAACTTGGTTTGTTCTATGTGTCATGTGTGATGTGTGATGTGTGAGGTGCGAGGCTCCACTATGTATTATCCCATTTAACTCAATGATTTCTATTTATCTAGAACCTGTGCGTTGTGTGGTGTGTGATGTGCGATGTGTCAGCTGTTTCACTGTGTATTAACCTTAAGAGAGCTCCAACGCATACAGCGTAGCCTAAATGCGTAAAATAAAAGTACCAAAACCGAGTACTTTTTGGTTTTTTACGTTTTGATCGATTCTGATCGATGTCACATGCAAACACTTTTCAAAAACATGAATAACTTTTATAGAAAACGAGAATTCATTTAAAATCGAAGTGGTACCATCCTGCAGACTGTTTAGATTGTGATTACAAAATGTTATCCTAATCGGTCCAGTATTTTCGGAGAAGAAGAATTTACAAAATTTGCACTAGAAAGAAGGCGTCACCTAATTACACAATAGGCCTCCGGTTGTAAAACCCAGTACGAAGGCCAGAGACATTTCCTCTACGTTGAGACCTAATTTAATGAAACGAAAAGTATAACTTAATTTCATAAAATATGCAACACAATCTGTTAATGGAAATTTGAAGTTGAATAACAGTTCAGAGTTAATGTGGAATTTTCGTTTAACACTAACTGACAGTTGACCTAAATTACTTGAAAAACAAATACAATTACTGGACGTTTAAATAAAGCTTATACAACGGGGTTTTAATAATCAACAAGATAAATTTCAGTAAACTGTTTGGGGAAAACAGTGTACTTTAGTTTAACAGGGTGGTATGGTTTTACAACCAATTTTTGCATCAGTATTTTAACTTGTGTAGTGTAACAGAATACTTATAGTTTTGTCACGTTTGTACATTCGTGTGTCACAGCATTGTAGCTCCTTTATTTACTATAAAATGTGTTTTTTTTTTTTAATGTGCCACCATTGGTATCTTGTTAACTATAAATCTGACAGCAAACTTTAAATAGGGAACCTTTCCTTGTTTTTTGAAAGATTAAAAAATATGTAGCTAAAATATTTGTAAATAGCCGCTTTTCCCAATATGGCGGTCAACTTTCGAATTTCTTATGGAACACGCTATTTTATGGTGATTTTGAATTTAAGTATTAAGATTCTTTTGTTCTGGTATTTTGTTGATACGACTAACTAAAAGTTAAAGGGGTATACAGTTTTAAAAACACACTAACTGAGCGGAAGATATTTTGGTATGGAAACGTTTTGAACCAATGAAAACGCTCAACATTACAAAGCATTATTTAAAAAAAACAAATAACTTTTTAAAAGCAACAAATTTGTAAATTCGTTAAATTTGTAAATCCATAATACAGAGGAATTAAGTGACAAAAGTACAAATTTGTCACCCATGAAAAATGAAGTTGATAACAGATGTTCAATATCATCTGTTGTTACTCCTTGTTGTAAATTGTTGTTTAACGAAAGCCCTGTGTTTATTAGGCCACACGTTCTCATTTTAAAGTACAGTTTTTATTATTTTTATATTGGAAAATAGTGCCCAACTTTACAATTTTGTTGTGGAACATCCTATATTTTATGATGATTTTTAAATTTACTGGATTCTGAATCAGCCTCCAGCCTCAGCGTTGCTTCGTTCCGCTCGATAAGCTCATGTAGGAGATCAAAATGTGCAGAATAATATCCTATATTGTTTTATATAAAACCCGCAAAGGTCAAAAAACGTGTTTTTAAGGTTGTTGGATATTTTGTCTAAAGAACCCGTCCGAGTGACTTACGAAACCAACGTCCGTATTAAATTTGAACCAAATTTTACTTAAAACGCGATCGTTACAGTGCGAACACATATATACAATTTTTAATTACACCTAAAAGCGTGTTCTGTGGACCATGATCAGTGATCATTAACAACTCCCGACCTTAGGTCTCACCGTAAGAGTCACTGCAATAGCCAATCTTTTCTATGGAAATTCGCAAATAAATAGTCGTTGCATAAAAATACACAAATTAAACATTTCTGTTATAAAAGAGATGGAACAGTCATAATTCGTTTCAAACATTACACACCAACAAGAAAGACACTTCAGGTGATGGGTGTGCTATATTATACTCTCAATGTATGTGGAGGGACTTACACTGACAAGTAAAGGGCTAAACAAGCTGTTTTTTTTATAAAACATTACGTCAAAGAGAAAACTAATTTCAATTCGATTACGTTGAAAGCTTTTACTTAATGCATTTTATCTAATCTGTGCGACCTGTGTTTTATATCTGTGCAATTGAAATAAATTGTCTCTCCCAGGAAGTATTTCTCGTGTCATTTCACAACATATTAAGCTATCATTTCAGCATTTTTTGCGAATCATATTTTAGTTAATAAACTACATTTGTGAAATTACTTCTCGCGAGGTATTTTAACGTACTGCTGTTATATGCTGGACTGACACCCACATAAATAGTTTTAATTAGTAGTGTTGGATTGAAACAACGGTGACTTAGGTCATCTTCCCATATCTTATCTCAGATTGATGTTCGTGAACGCAAGCGACCAAAAATCGGTAAGTGTGATCAGGGCCACCGAGAGCCACACCAGGCCCCGGGGCAAAATATAATTGGGGATATAATACAGTAATTTATATCTGACATAGTTTTGGAGAAAACTGTACCTGAAGTTAAATTTAACATTGCCGAGATAGGGCCGTCCTATTCCGCTTAAATTATTTTGTGGGAATTTTACTAAACAGAGCAAGAAATTACATTTTGTACATTTCGTTTGCTTTATTTACAACATAACCTTTTTACAAATAGTGTTATAGTCCAATCAAATTAGCTCTGAAATAGACTGGTTTCAGAAAAATAATGGAAACAGCTCTGAATCGAGCTGGAAATGGCTTTAACTGGTTCAGAACCGATCCCTCTACAATTCCTACAGTCGATTAGAGGTGAGCTATAAAGGTTAAAGTGGTGGTAGTGGTGAAAATGGGTAACTTTTTTAATGAACCCCCAAAAAAATATTTGTTGGTGCCAAAATGTAGAATATAAAAAACTAAGAAGCTTTTATATTTAACATATTTTGACATAACCTCAAAATCTCGAGTTATTTTTGTCGAAATTATTTTATTTCTCGGTCAAAAAGACTCTAATTTTAAAACTATTCTGGGAAAGTGTGGCTTTTAATTTCCCAAACAATCTACATTTTTTTCATAAAATAATATTTATTTTATTTTTAGATTTTTAAGTTTCTTGAAAAAAGTATATTTTGTAAAATCATTTGTTCAGAATTGTCATTGTTAAGTTAGTAGTCTGTTTATCCAGTTTTATGTGTAAATATTGTAAATAGTATACCTTGTGGTTTTGGAAAATTGTAATCAGTAAATTTCCAAGATAATAGTTTGTTTTGATGTGTTTTTGTGGTTGGAAATAAATTCATTATTTTCAGTTTCGAATAGAAAATATACCAGCAAAATGTTCTATTTTTAGCTTTATTTTATTCTATTTGTATGGTAATAAAAGCCTGTTTCAATGGCATATTGTTTTTATTTGAACTAACTTGTATGGGGGGGGAGGGGGGTGTATTACAAATTGTGGGGGGGCAAGTCATTAAACTTGGCGGGGATGGGCACCACTGAAAATACTTACTGTTTAATTGAATTCAAACATCTGTTGTTACATATAATAAATAAAACAGCTCATTTGGATCAAAAACCTAGTATAAGTTAGGCCTACAATGAATCAAAACATGTTTATTTGCAATATTTTTCAAAGTTCTTTTTTTATATTAGGTAAAAGCAAACAAAAATTACTGTATTTTAAGTCAAACATGTGTTGTTAGTCTACATATAATATTGTTTCCTTTAGTTGGTAATAACAAAATTTGTTTGAAATATTTATTATTCCAATATTATTGGTAAAATTACAACTATTTCGATCTCTGCCTTACGTTAGATATGTATAGGTCACCGCTCATTCGACATTTCCGTGAAAATACTTGATTATACAATAATCTGTTTGCATTGGCTTCGACATGGGTCGCCACTGGGGTTGGTGAGCGAAGCGAGTATTTTTATATAGTGTCAAGTGACTTCATTTTTTGAAATGACTCGTTTCGGAGATTTCAGAGTGATAATCCTCTTCAACTTCGTCAACACATTTAAAAACACACAAACACTTAGGATACCATCCTGAAGATAGAATAAATCTCCGAAACAAGTCATTATTTACTTTATTTGCGGTTGTGATTAATCCTTCACGTATATTAAAACGAAACTGTAAAACATTTGTGTGGAGACGGTGAAGCACGCACATCTCTATTAGTGGGATCCAGTTTAAACCGAGTATGTCTGCGCATGTAAACTCATGGGTAATGTAAAAGAAAATTATTAACGAAGTAATTATGCGCATTCTATTGAATTTGAACTCCGGCCAATAGCATTGCACAAATCTACCCGCAGCCAGTTCGGTTCAGTGTATGATTTGTAACGCGACGAGATTACGCCTACCTGGTAAAGGGCTTTAGTGGTGTAATATCATTAAGCTTTGATGAACACATCTATGATCAATGGTATCGGATTAAAGGTAGTGTGTCAAATGTAATAAAGTTCTAATCCTATCAAACAGCTAGAATACACCACAGTGGTACGTTATAGGTTGGGGTTTTAACTTTGTTAGTTATATTTAAGCTAAAATTATCTATTCGCACTCCGGCAAGAATTGCCCCTCTACTGTCTTTTCAAATAACAAAGTCTCCACCCAAAATAATTCGAACCTTTAGCCTCGGTTCACGCTTTGCTTCGTTCCATTCGCAGCGAAAACACTCTCTTAAGAGTTTTGATCTTGCGCCCTCGAATTATGGAATGATATGCTTCGCTCGCGATTTGCATTCGTCGGCCTACATGGATTTTAACCAGCGACCAAGGAATACTATAGACTGGCAATGTCGCGCAAGGCTTGAAGCCGATTCACCTATGAGTGGTGGGGATGAAAACGTCCGACTCCGCTACTTCCGAGTGTTATTGTAAGTACAGTTAGCAACGTTGTGATTTAAGATGAAGATTGTGGGGTTTTTAAGTGAAAAAATTAAGGAAAAAAGGTTTTTATAGGTTTACAGACTAGTTTTTATAGTATTTCAGTAAATAATTAGTATGATTAGTAATTACTAGTTTGATTGGAATTATATTTTTAATTTTCTTTGATTTCTTCTAAGTTCACAATTAATTTTGTCTATTTAGCGAATAATTTTGTGAATAAAGTTAGTAACATTGCGATTTAAGATGGATATTGTGGTTTTTTGTTTTATTCTAGGACAAGGATTGTTTTATTGTTATAATTTTGAATAAAATGTTGTTTTCTTTCAAAACCGTATGACTTATTCAGTTTCATTCAGTTTCCTTATTGTTATTGTTCTTATTATACAATTTTAATATATTAACAATTTGTATTAAATTATAATTACTCGGACCATGAATTTATAGTACAATATAGTGACAGAACAAACAATAGCGCTATACATTAATGACAAGACTTGTAGATACAGTAGATTAGCGATGGTGTTGTCAGCGCGCCGGTTCACAAAACAATCAAACCAACTCGTCACTATACCTCAGCCTACAGGCTAAACTAAGCATTTTACAAAGAAATGTAAAGAATATTTTTTTCTTTGTTGGTTGATTTCCAACAACTTTACGCTTTAACAAATCACCTGTTCAATAAATACAAAACTTTCTCGCTTTGCCTAAATTTCATGTCATATGTCTAAACAGAACGTTGACTTTCTTTGTTTTATATTTTTTCCCGCTACATAAAATATATTTTTCTATTTTTGTTTGATACCATCAGCACGGTCATAGTGTTTTGAGCAATATTTTAAAATTTCAGAATTTTATCTCAACATTAAGTGTGTAAAATACACTTTGAGCTTGACGGGTGAGAAGGAATTTATATTTAAAAGAAATAAAAATAACACTATTCTCACTCATATACGTTTAGTTACCAAACGCGTTTCAACGACAAATTCGTCATCCTCAGTGATATATGAGCTACAACTGACAGATTATAACTGTCAGTTGTTATATCTGTCAGAGTTATAATATGTCAGTTGTAGCTCATATATCACTGAGGATGACGACTTTGTCGTTGAAACGCGTTTGGTAATTAAACGTATATGAGTGAGAATAGAGTTATTTTTATTTCTTTTAAATATAACTAAGTGTATGTTCAAACGGTGTTAATGAAACGCGGCGAATTAAAATGTGTACCGGTCGCGGACAGAAAATACGGTGTTTTCACCTATGAGTGGGCGTGGTCGGCTTCACCTCCCGTAATGCGTTGTGCATGGGCTTTGCCAGTCTATAGTATTCCTTAGTTGCTGATTTTAACCGGTTTCTCTTAAATTTGCAGAATAATATCCTTTATTTATTTGTTATGTAAAACCCCAACAAATTCCATTCTGGTACGAAAAATCTAAAACAAATAGTAGACCCCTACTATAATATATTAATTACCTTGTAGGTCCGTCTTGTGACTTCAAGAGAGTTGTTCTTGACTAGTTTCGAGGTCTTGACCCCATCACCAGATAAGTTATTTCACTCATATGAGCACGCACAGACGTGCGCAGGGTCTTGGAATTGTGGGTGCCAGACCTTCGGGGGGGGGGGGGGGGGGAATACCCCCCCAACAAACGTGGGGTCCGGGTATATTTCAAAAATTTTTGAAAATACTATCTCTGAAAACACCGTTTTTAAGCATAGATTTACTATACAAAGTTGGATTGTTTATGATTATAATACCGTAGGCACACTTATTTATTCTAATAGTTATAACGGCTTAAGAGGCCCTTAATGATATGTGAAATCTTTGTCAGTTTGACGTACATTAAGTAATGTGTACAGTCAGTAATTTTCTTATTAAAAAAAAAAAAAAAATCTCGACCTATTTGTGGGTGCCGCGGCACCCACGGCACCCACGCTGCGCACGCCTATGTGAGCACGTCAAACATTAAAACAACACATACACAACACATACACTAACACAAAAACATTTCAACGTGTCTGACACCGTAGTGCACTTGGTCATGTCGGTCGGAGTACTGCCGGCATTAGCTAATAGTCCGGCTGATAACGATCACTGTTGGGCGCTTTTAAATAATTTAAAGCTGTGTTATATAAACGATGCGATTGGAATGAAAGTTGATCATTTAGGATGTTATCTGGATCGTTTTTGAAGGCTCTGTAGATCTCGAATTCCTCATTCGCTCAAATATTACTTCCTGTCAAAAAAAAGTGCTTCCGGTTGTCGGATATTTGGCTAACGAATTCGTCCAAACTACTTGAAACGACCAACGTGCGTACCAAATTTGGACCAATTCGGACTTAAAATACGGCAGTTAGATTGCGAGCAAATATATATGTAACACTTTTAATTACACAATAAAACGTGTTCCGGTTACCATGATCGGTGCTCATTTACTACTCCCGACCTTGGATCTCACCGTAAGGGGCACTGCAATAGCTCATCTTTCCTATGAAAATTCACTAATAACCAACTCTCTACCAGGAATAACATAGCAAGTAGCGGGAGTACATTTGCCATTCTGGGAGGATCAAAATAGATAAAATGAACTATTTCATTAAGAATTCGTAACACTTCATATGACAAGTATAATTTCCGGTTAAAATGAAAATGAAAGAGTTGTTTTGTTTTTTTTTTTTTGTGGGCCTTCTTAACTAGAATTCTACTGACTTCGACCTAGAGATCTTTTGCCATCACATATTTCCTATTACCACCTTGTAATACCTGTCTCCTTTAAGAAGAAGCAGATACTCCCCATTGCATGTTTTTTAGGATGTTTGCTCTCTCTTCTCCTTGGAAACCTATTGAGGATGGCTGGCTCTGCTTAAGGCCTCACATTCTAAAAGAATGTGCTCCAAGGTCTCTTCCGCCAGTTGACATTTCCTACATGTGTTATCATCAACAACCCCAATTCTATGTAGATGTTTCCTGAGTGACCTGTTAAAAGTCCTACCACCCACTTCATGTTTTCCCTTCCAAGTAATAAAAGCTCTTCAGCAATTTTCTTACTTGGCCTGATCAGCATCTTAGCAAGTTTTCTTGTCTCTGTGTCTCTCCAGGCTCTGGACATCACCTCGTACATCCAGCCTCCAACAATTGTTCTGGCATGACCATAGGAAATCCTGAACACTGGTTCCGGACCTACAAGAGGGGACTCAGACCCAACGAAAGAGTTAGAATCGTTGAGCTCGTTATAGGAAGGGATTTTAGCCAGCCTTTCCTTAGTCCTGTCTCAATTTTCACCGAATGTACTGCTGACCTTATTGCTAGCGAATACCCATTGGAAAGACGAGGTATTGCAGTGACCCTTATAGTGAGACCTAAGGTTGGGAGTAGTAAATGAGCACCGATCATGGTCCCCAGAAAACGTTCTGGGTGTCATAAGTAGATAATATATGTTCGCCCTCTAACAGCAGCATTTTAGGTCCGATTTATTCCAAATTTGATTCCGTTAGCCAAAAAATCCAACAATTGGAAGAACGTGTTTTGACAGGAAGTAACTATTTTTTTTTAGATTTTTCGTACTAGAATTAAACTTTTTGGGGTTTCATCTAAAATAAATAAATGTAGGTTATTCCGCACATTTTGTTTTTTTACACGACCTTATAGCTAGCTTGGTTCCGACCAAAACGTAAAATATCATAAAAGTAGCCGGTTCAAATCCAAGTGGAGGATTTTACCGTGGGAGCATCTTCTAATCCGAGACCGATGGACGGATTTGAAAGCTTCGAGCGAAGCGAAGCAGTCCATAACACGAGGCCGCAAGGTCGAGGTGCAAACTCGCAAGTAGAACGAAGGAGCGCGTGAGTCTAAGCTGGAGGCATAGATACAAACAAATTCTCATATATTTCGTACACAGAAGCAGCTATTCAGCTTCTTCTTGAGTAGATCAATTTCCTTAATACATATAAATTTAATTTTAGAAATTCGCTTAACTCACGTTAGTGGCTCAGATGCGTGGTCAAATCATTTTATCTTATTATACTTCATTAAGGTCAATATTGGCATGATTACATTCAAGTATCTGTAATGTTATCAACTTAGCCTATCAACTCCTATAAAAGCGAGTGTACGTATGTGAGTAACAATATAATATAACAGCTGATTTCACCCATCATCTGTAATACTTAAACAAACCCTAACATAGATTATGCTTTGGGGTTGTGTTTACAACTTCAATCAATATAAGTGAAGTTGATTTTCTGGTATATGAGGTAATTAACTAATGTATGCTATAATACGTTATAAGATTTGCTTTGAGGTTATAAAATGAATATAAAAATAAAACCTTTTACTATCAATTTATTCATTTATACAAGTTTAAAGAAGGTATATAATAATATAATAATGAATATACAGGTAAATACAAAATTTTAGCAAATGGCCTACAGTTTTATAATCTGTATGATTGTACACATTTACCGAATTAAAAATCCCCGTCAGCATAGGTAGGCTTAGAGAAGGTCTGTTGTTTTTAAATAGTTTTTTATTTTTGTATTATGTATTTCCGATGCGTATCTAATTAATCTGCCTGTGATTTTTCATGGTGGCTTAATAGTATTTAAATAACCAACATTTCAAACAAATTTTGATTATAGTAGTATAAACATGTACGAGTTTCACAATTCATAATGAACTTTGAAAATGTTCTTTCTTTTTGTAAAATATTGTCTTGAACGATTTATTAGCATTTTGTTTCAGAATGAACGACACTGTCACCCATCAGATGTTGTATGACGTATGGAGGGCGACACTGTCACCCATCAGATGTTGTATGACGTATGGAGGGCGACACTGTCACCCATCAGATGTTGTATGACGTATGGAGGGCGTCACTATCACCCATCAGATGTTGTACGACGTATGGAGGACGACACTGTCACCCATCAGATGTTGTATTGATGTATGGAGGACGACACTGTCACCCGTCAGATGTTGTATGACGTATGGAGGGAAAGTGCCAGGGATGCAAAATATTAATATTTTATAATTATTATTTATAATTGCCTATTTTGACCACATGAGCGCAAACAAATTATTAAACCATCATTCTGAAAATGTTTGGTATTTTTGTCCTCCCACAATGGATAAATTACATACTGTGGTGCGAGAGTACTTTCGGATCACCCTGTTATAGGGATAATGGAACCGCCTACAGTGTCAATAACCTAACTGACATATCTACAACGAAGCAGGTGTTTGTATTTTGACATTATGTCAAAACTTTGACACGAAACATTCACTCGGTTTCTAGACAATGTATCAACGCGTCGCGATTAATGAAGGGAACGTTGCAAAGATACGAAACTCCGTCTAAATCTGCGTATTTATTTGTCAAACTTTGTACAAACATGGCGCAATCAAGTTATTTATCTATACTATATTGTTTTCGCTAACATTTTTATGCATGTGTTTATTTATTTAACTCAAAACTACTTACACAATGTTGTTGAAACTTGTAACGGGTTAATTTTCGACCCCCCAAATTTTATTACTTTGACAATTCGACGAGCGCAGCGCATCATAGAATATCTTTCGTAATTCCCGCCCGGCTAAACTAGTTAAATCTAGATATATTTGAATTAGACCACCCAGACCCTATGGGGGCAAAGTTTGTGTACCGTTCTTATATTTTGTTTGTTTACGCAAGCCCGAACCCGTCCGCTCGAGGACTATTTGGATTAGATCAGACAAACCATATGGGGCAAAGTTTGTGTACCGTTCTTATCGTTTGTTTGCTTACGCAAGCCCGAGCCCGTCTGCTCGGGGACTATATAAGGCGCCGGAGTTCAGCTCTCGAGGATTCGACTTCGAGACTTCCTACCGATAGGATCATTCATTCGACTGCGAGTCAGCCTACCCGTTCCTAGCTGGAGAATATTTAGCTACCCGATCCCCGCTGGAGAATATTCAGCCACCCGTTCCTAGCTGGAGAATATTCAGCCGCCCGATCCGTGCTGGAGAATATTCAGCCACCTCGATCCCCGCTGGAGGATATTCAGCTTACCCGTTCCTAGCTGGAGAATATTCAGCTACCCGTTCCGTGCTGGAGAATATTCAGCCACCTCGATCCCTGCTGGAGGATATTCAGCTTACCCGTTCCTAGCTGGAGAATATTCAGCTACCCGTCCTAGCTGGAGAATATTCAGGCACCCGTTCCTCAGAACCTTAGAATTCTTTACGATAAGGTACCTCTAAGTTATATTAATGAACTAGGGCCGGGTTACTGTATACTAACCTGTAAGCTTGTACCTGTAGAATAATACTTAAATACTGATATAGTAAAGTAAGATTGTATTAACTTTTAGAGTAAGGTAAAATAAGCTTGTTAGTAGTTACGTAGTACCCTGGAGTTCCATATGGAATTCGGGATTAAGTCAATAGCATCTTTCTAGTTGTAACTTAATCCCCGTTACCCGTTCCGTGCTGGAGAAT
>JAGFPH010000195.1:669255-689645 GCA_018207615.1 Philaenus spumarius | reverse complement strand
AACAGTTATACGTGTTTTACTTTAATACGAGTAACGTTTTAATGATGTAATTAATAATTTGTATATTGAGATTTTTTTCAATGTTTTAAACGTTTTTCAATTGCTGCAAAACACATAAATACCGACTTTTAGGATGTATTCATACAAGAGAGCTACATTAAATTATCACACTTTATTCATCTAATGAAATAATTCAAATTTAAATTACACGTAACCAAATAATGAATTAGAAATTAGACAATATTTTAAAACGAAATCATTGTTTTATTATTAATTATTATTATTTAAGTTTGAAATGAAATTGGGGAAAGAAAGGTTTTTTATTTTTTATTCTACAAATTATATTAAAAATTCTGAACAAATTCCACGCTAGTTTTTCTTTCATTTTTTTCGTCCGACATAATAAAAAAACAAAACGGAGATGTAAAACGTGAATCTTGTTACTTAACATCGAAAAAAACTGCATCACTGACGAAGTAATACCGAAATTCCTGACAACTCTAACAGATATAAGACCTAAACGGTTATAAAAGAACCGATAACAGTAAAATAAGGTTAGTTGGAGGTAGTGGGAGAAAGGAACTTGGACATATGTTTAGCATTGTACATATTTTGTTGACACAAACTGTTATCCTTAACGGTAGATAAGAGAATAAACTATGATAATAATATTCGTTACCGCTTACAAAGTTGTAAATAGTGACTCCTAAATCCAGTAACTGTTACTGGAAATAAATGATAAACTAGTTACAACGCTTACTTGATAACGGTAAAAAGTACCAGTTATAAGAAATACCGTTCATCTCTAGAAGAGACCAACAAAAGTAATCAGCTGGGAGCGGATCGCGTCCACGAGTAGACGCATTTCAAAGAGAGGGAGGTAATTCTGTCTTCGCCTTAGTAGTAGAATTTGGGCTGGTGTAATAAAAGAAGTTAAAACTATTCCAAGTCTATCGCCTTATTTTATAAACACCATTACCATCCTGACAATAAATTGTTCAGGAAACGAAATAGAGAACAAGAATATAAACAAATAATAAGGTTTTGTTATTTAAAATAAAATTTTAATTTTTAAAGAAAAGTGTGTTTTTTGTAATAGCGAATTTCCATAGAAAAGATGAGTTACTGCATAGACTATTATGGTGAGACCTAATGTCGGGAATGGTCAAAGAGCACCAATCATGGTCCCCAGAACACGTTTTGGGGAGTCATTAAAAATTATATATATATGTATGTCATCGCACATTCTAACGGCAGAATTTTTCGTCCGACTTGGTTTTCTAAGTCGCTCAGACGAGTTCGTTAGCCAAAAAAATACAACAACCAAAAACATGTTTTTGAAGTAAAAATTTTAAGTTTTTATACTACATGTAGGAAGAAAATTTTGGGAGTTTTATGTTCTGCACATTTTATTTTTTTAAGCGACCTTATTGCCCATATGGTTCTTCAAATTAGAACAAAACGTAAAATGCCATAAAAGTACCCGGTTTAAATACACGTAGGGGATTTACCGAGTGGGAGCTTCTGATCCGAGGCAAACCGAGAGTTTGTAACCTGCGAGCGAAGCAAACCAGTCCTTAATCCGAGACCGCAAGATTGAGGGCACCTCGCAAAGCGCATCCATAATCGGAAACCTCAAGGGCAAGTTTCACCACTGCGAGCGGAATGTAAGCCGCTCTGGAGGCTGAGGTACAATCGAATTCTACTATAAGTATATTTCGTACGAGTAAGAAGCTATTCAGCGCCTTCGTGAGTAGACCAATGTCCCAATTAGTTGGTTGAAACTCTAAAACAAATCAACTTAATTTTGGAAATTCGCTCAACCCACGTCAGCGGATCAGCTGCGTGATCGAATTATTTTTATAATTGTATATTATCTATATCTGTACTAATATTATAAAGTGGTAAAGTTTGTTTTTTGTTTGTTTGTTTGTATGTAGGGGGTAATCTCTGGCACTACAGAACCGATTGAAAAAGTAGTTTTACTAATAACAAGCTACACTATCCCTGAGTAACATAGGCTATAATTTATTTCGATAAAAACCTTTTTTATTTCAATATTTGTAAATTTAGTCGGAAAAAATTCTTAGGTTAGGCCTAGAATGATAAACCAACACATGTATTTACATTTATTACCATGGCGACCAATTGAATAAAATAACAGATAATATAGCTGTTTACTCTAATATTTCCCAGCTGATTTCAAAATTTGAAGCAATTATTTTTGTATTTCTAACTTTTAGGTTAGGGTTTTAAAGTATAGACCTGAGCCTTGCTTATTATAACTGCTGTTATAAAATATAAGAAATAATTTAATTTGAACATTTAACATTATTTACCATCTTAGTTTTGAGGTTATTATTAATCATCCACCTTTATTATAAATAAAACATAACATATGTTTTTAGAAGGTTTCATTGGGGGTTGGCGTGTGGACCACGCTGAGGTCTCCCCTAATTGATTATAAAGAAGAAAGTTTTAATTGTATTAAATAAATTTATAATTGCATAGCCGATTACATCACTCTACATATATTTGCCTATGTATATGTAACTTCTAATCGTACTCATTACAAAAACGCTCGAAATTCAGATTGTGTTACACGTTAAGTGTTGCTTGATAAATATAAATTTAAATCAATAATTACTCAAATAATTTGAAGAAAATTGAATTCAAAAACGAAGTCTTCCAAACGACATATCTTTTAGTAAGAGTTGTAAACACACAGCTATCACAAGTGAGCTAATGAACAATATAGAAAGCAAATGAAACCTAAAAAGGTATTTTAATTTTAAAATAGAAAATTAAAATAGACAACTCCTTGAAAGGAATTATGTCCTTGAACGGTGGAATCAGACCGTAAAACTAGGTCACTTATTTCATCGTTTATTCTAGTTTTGTTGATGGGATATGGTCTGAACCAATTAATGACGTCTCCCACACCCGCATCTTAACATTCTTGATCTACAAAGTCTCTGTATATCTTCGAGAACAATACATTACCTCAGTAATTTGCAATATATGCTATTATCTGTGATGTATCTGTTCAGTGTGTGATTTGATTTTATACAAACTGAGAATACAAGTGCTCTAACTGTGTAACATAGTTGAGCTTTGATGTTGAACACACAACAGGGTGTTTCCAAACTCTATGCACAGACTTCAGGATATTGTTCCTTGGGTAAAAAAAAACATAAAACGTCGTATAACCGCGGGCATATTTGGTTTCATTTACCGTGTGTCTGTACGTAATTTTCACTTACAAATCAATATTAAGAAAACTAGGGGGCTTTGCCCCCTGCTCGCTCCGCTCGCCAACCCCCAACCTTCCTCCGATCGCTTCGCGATCTCCGGGGGGACTCGTTCAAGTTTATTTTTCGACTTGAATTCAACTTCATGAATTTGTGCCCCTGTAAGTTATGCAATACGTCTTCGCTAGGCAATACACGGCGCCTGGAAGTTATGCAATGGTCACTGTTACGCAATACACGTATTTAATCTATTTTTATTACTTTATAATTATGAGAAGAAAACTTTTTTATATAATAGAGAGATTTATTTTTCTTCTTACTGACTCAACGGGGTCTTCTTTCCCCGCTAATTTTTCCAAGCCTGTTCCTTTGGCAGTGGTTTCGCTAGATAGTAGCTATTCTTATTACTTTATAATTAATTATGAGAAGAAGAAGTAGAAAAACTTCTTTATATAATAGAGAGATTTTGGTTGAATGTTGCCTTGCTAGACTCTAGGTTGTCAAACAATTACAAGCCATTATCTACTTCCGTTTCAAAATGACAGCCCCTACATTTTTCAACTAAGTTTAATACAATAATTCGAACACGCAACTGAACCGCTGACGTAAGTTTAACGAATGTCCAAAATTAAATGTATTTGTTTTAGGGTCTCATCCAACAATTAATTTGAGAAACTGGTATACTAACGAAAGTGCTGAATATATATTAGTAGCATTTGTTTGCACCACGGTAACTAGAACTACAACGGTAACTTGTTCTAGTTACCGTGGTTTGCACCTAAGCCTCCAGTTTCGACTCAATCGCTGGTTCGTTCCACTCAGAGCGGAAAGCTCCACCTTGCGGCCTCTGGTTATAGACTGCATCGCTTGGCTCGCAAAGTACGAATTTTGCTCAGAAGATCCCCTTTGGCCCACGGTAAAATCCCTCACGTGGATTTTAACCGGGTACTTTAAAGGTATTTTACTTTTTGATCGATTTTGGGGGCTATAATAAGGTCGTGTAAAAAGCCAAGAAAAGCAGAAAATTCTACATTTATTTATTTTAATAATACTCCAAAAATGTGTCATTCTAGTACGAAAACTCTAAAAAAAATAGTTACTTCCTGTCGAAAAACGTGCTTCCAGTTAGATTTGTTTGCCAACGAACTCATCCGAGCGACTTAGACAACCAACGTGTATACTAAATTAGAACCAAAACAGACGTAAAATGCAACCGTTAGAGTGTGAACACTTATACAGAATTTAAGTGCGTTTTTTGTATAAAATTAAGTATTTGTGAAATTGCAACAGCTTTTTAACTTTCCATTGTACAAAATATTGCACTTTGAGTTAAATTTTATTGTTTGCAAATGGTAAAACATGCCTCTTTAATAATTGTTGAAATAAGAGTTTCTGAAACTTTCAGCTCTCCTAGCGGCTAAGTTAAGATTATCAAAAAACACCAAAAATAAAAAAAGTCTTAAAATTGCTTGTAAAACCCATATCAATGAATACTTAAATGTTAAGAAGCGCACGTCTTATGGACTCAATTCTAACAGATTTTACAAACTTGGCGCCCTAAAGATTTGTAGTTGGGCGCGACTCCGAGAGGAAGCGCTGGCAAACCATTTAGCGTGCGGTGGAGAGCGAGAGTGTTTCTCCCCTCTCCTTCTCACTCGGTCTACGATTGGCTAGTCGGACTAAAGAAACGAATTTATGTGTTCAAGAGAGATTTTCAAACTTATCTTTGTTGTACATAGAGAAGAAAATACTCAGAGAACATATTGGAACTAACGATATTGAAGAAAAGTTCGCTATGAAGAACAGAAAGTTACAGTTGATATAGAAATTTTTATACTTTGACTATTTATTAATATTTCAAAGGAAGTTCATAATAAAAGTAAATATTTAAATTTAAAATGCATCCCTTTTTCTAAATACAATAAGCATTTGTTCTTGAGTTTTCATTTTTTGTCTTCTCTTTCCACCTTTAAATTTAAAAGTAATCCTATACAGTATTGTTAAACTATGTATGTTTTTTATTTTAAGAAAGGTGCAATTACTTAATTAATGTAGGAGATTTTTTTTGTAATCGAAAAAAGGTACTGCGTGCTTTAACGTAAAAAAACAAATATCTATTACCATAAATTTTTCTCAGATTCTTCTTATTTATTAGTGACAATAATGTATTGTTGTATGTTATTAATTCACTATTCATAAAAATTTTGATGTTGATTGGTACTATGTTAAAGATTGACTAAAATCATAGTAAGAAATTTACTGGTTAAGAAAAACTTGTATCTTTTAATTTTAGTACAAGGTTAAAAAAGTTAGAAATATTGTTAATTAAAATTGTTTATTAAAATAAATTATAAACATAATAGTCAAGAAAGTACTTTCAATAGTGGTAAAGTAGTCCAAAACTTACTAATAAACAGTAAACTTCAATTTTTAGTAATGCGATATATTTTAATTATTCAAAGTGTAAACAAACTGTGAAAAATTTTTTTACAATTGGGGGAGGGTTATGACCCTGGTTACGCCTATGGTTAACTGGCAGTATTTTTTTCGATTAAGTGTCCATAGAAAAAAAACACATGTTTTTATTGTTAAATAGGTCATAAGACCTGTTATAAACTTAAAGAATAGGCTATTTGTTTGTATATTTTAATATGTATTTCAAAAATCTAGTGATCGCTCAATGGTCGAAATTCGACCATAATTCATTACAATTTTTAATCTGAATGTTATTAAGGTTATATTGTCAAAGACTAGACTATACCTGTATAATCACAGATTTCGCCAAGGCTACAAAGTTATTTGCTATCTTTTTCAAATTATATAACATTTAAATAAAAAACAAATTCAAAAAATGAAGATTGAATACTTTTTATATATTTTTTTATACAAATAAAAAACCAGGCGATTAAATAAAATGTTGTCCATTGAACTTGACATACATATTTTTATAATTTAATAAGTGATTCAAAACTTCTGGGAAAACGATTTTTTTATACATTACGATGCATAAATTTAATGGTCTGCTCCAGTAAAAGAGAAAGCAATCGGCAACTCGCACGAGGATGGCTTAACAATGTAGTTTCATGGAGCAGAGTGCTTTGACATTGACTCACTTCAAACAATTTTATAATTTTTTTTTCCCGTTTTATATAATTTTTATATTTGCGTGATGAGAAATAAACTAAAGATTCTGTATAAAATTTTGGATCCGGCTTGCGATTTACTTTTTTGAATTTTATTTTAATTTTCTGAGGAAGATAATTCCAACTTGGTATTAAAAAAATTGTCAATTGTATAACAAATGGAAGGTATTTAAAACAAACGTTTACATACATGGCTGATTGTAATTTAAAGATTATATTTTATTTATTTTTCAGAAATTGCAGTATAAACTATTATATTTATAAACTGGACTGTCAATATGCGTGTAGCAATAAAACGAGAAACAAAACTATTAATTCATTATTTGCAAAGTATTATAAACTCAATACAAATTTAATTTTCCATACACGAAATAGATATATTTACTGAAAAAATCATTATATTTGTAGCAATACAAAATATATTATTACTTAATTATTTACAAAGTTATATACGTAATTGCAAATTTAAACTTAAAAGAAAAATAGCCATATTTACAATATCAATTATAAAATAATTACAACAAATTGTGTTCCTGAAAATACCTATATAAGTTATATTTAGTTTCTAAACAAACAAAACGCGATTGTGTCTGGGATTGTATATAACGCAATAGCGAAAGTTTTTATTCCCTGTCCTTGTGTGAGTGGGGTAAACCCTTCGTTCAGCCAGCCGCACTCGGCAAGTAATCTAAATATAGTACAAATGAATTGCATTATCGTTATACCAATGAGAGGGGAGAAACACTATCTCGCGCTCTCTCGCTCTCCAACGCACGCTAAATGGTTTGCCAGCGCTTCCTCTCGGAGTCGCGCCCAACTACAAATCTTTAGGGCGCCAAGTTTGTAAAATCTGTTAGAATTGAGTCCATAAGACGTGCGCTTCTTAACATTTAAGTATTCATTGCCCATATCTTCAAAAAATAGGGGTTTCCATAAGAACTTTTACAGTTGACCGCCATATTGGAAAATGGTGGCCATTTACAAATATTTTAACTACATATTTTTTAATTTCCCAAAAAACAAGGAAAGTTTCCCCATTTAAAGTTTGCTGTAAAATTAATACTTTCTGAGATCCCAATGGGGGCACCTTCAGTTGATCACCCTGTATATATATATATATATATATAACATTTTTACTGTCACCCCAAAACGAGTTCTGGGGATCAAGATCGGTGTTCATTTGTGCTACTCCCGACCATAAGGGTCACTGCAATAGAGGGAATTCAGTAAAAACTACCCATTTTACAAAATATTTATAAAAATATTTCTGTTTTATGTCATGACAAAACCAAAACAGCTTATTCAGGTATAAATTAACAGAATTATAGGAATTTTGCCCCAATACAGATTTCCCTCAAATAATCCATGGTTCTTATATGCCCACTCTACACGCAATACTTTCTTCATGCACAGCCTTCGTAAGGAACACAAAGGTGAAAAACTTCAAAGCGTTCAATCATGCCGTAATTGTTAAACCTGGAATGAATTTAAAATATACTTTTATCTCTTATGAATGTATTTGAATATTTTACGCAAATCAGCTGTTTAAGTAATCATTCGATTCATGTAAAACTGAGATAAAATATACAATGAATGGGCTTTGGTTGGAGTCGAATTGTGACTCAGCATTACGAACAATTTATAACCTTAAGCCGATTAGCCGTCGTGTTTCAACTTGAGCGCACGATTAGAAGTGTGACGTTCTTTTATTTAACTGCCACTGAATTTATTTTGACAAATTAGGAGGCAAAATATTCGTAACGGCCCCGAGTACTCGAACAAACCAAATAGCAGGCACAGGAAGCCATGATGTCTGAAGTAGACAATCTAATCACTATATTACATAATTTTGAAATTTGAGGTTTTAACTTTTGGAACTTGAACATAATAAGGGGGTTGTTCATTAAGGCTCTTCTTTACCTTGAAGAAAACTCCCGAGTGTACAGTATGATTTTAATAAAAATGTCTGACTAAAGCCGCAAAATCGTTGAAACATGCATTCGTAATAACATGTTTCGGATTCTATTTATAAATTAATAATCTGTTAAACTACTTTAAGTTATAAAGAACGCTTTATATTTTTTACGTGTTAACTTAAAATATGGAAATTATTGCTTAAAACTCCCAAAAAATTCATTAAAAATAATCCAGTTTTACTCAGTTAAACTGTTGAATAAAAGGAGTTGCCGTCGATTTCTTTCAATTATGAGATATAAGACAAAAGCACATAGCCTTTAGGAACAATTTAAGATGTTTCACAACTTTTTAGGTTGAAAAACGGCGTCCGAAACACGTTAGTCCGAAGTGCATATTTTTGCTGTTTTACGCAAGGTATAGGACCCTTAAAACGCACACTGTTATAATACACAACAATGGTTTAGGTATATTCTAACAGTGTGAGTATTTAAATAAACAACCCCTTATTACATTACAAGGAACTCCGTAGCGATGCAAATGGTAACATATTATTTTATACTCTAATAACGATTGAATCCACAGGTTTTTTGTATGAATGACAGGATTTGTTTATATAATAGAGTGATTAACCTACGTAATCTAAAAAGGCTGTGGTTGTTGAAAACATTAACCAATTCTAAATTTGCCAAGTAGGTTGCTATGGTAAAGAATGTAAATGCTTTCCTGAAATCTGTGTTGGTTTAGTGTAGCCCTAACCTGAAATTGTGTTAAGCTTTTTATCGAAATCATCTGTTTTATTTATAATATATGTAACAACAAATATTTGAATTATAATGCAGTAAGTCTTTTTTGTTCATTTTTTATTTTTGTTTGTGTTTGCTTTTATTTTGCTAACCAAATCTGAAAAGGCTTTTAGTTGTAAAGAATAATAAACTTTTTCTAAATTCGCTAAGTTGGTTATAATAATAATTATAGCTTTATTACTGTTAAACACAATTCATGCAGTAGGCAACAGTCATATTGAAATAGAGATATTTACATAGCAACGTAACACATTACAAGTTTATATTAATTATATTTCAATTCATGAATTCTTCTCGGAATATAAAGCTTTACAGTTATGAAAGTTTTTCCTGGCAAAGTTCTTGCATACAGAGGCAGTTTATTGAATAGCATATACTGCTGGCAATAATAACTCATGAGTTTTAGATAGTCTTATACTAGAAACTACAATATCACATTTATTTCTAGTATTGTAACCATGTAGGTCTATCACATAGGCTACTGTTTATCAAATTGCAACATATTTTGTTGGACATGAATTAATTTACAACACATATAAAGAGGTAAGGCAAAGTCATAAACCCAGGTTCAAAAAGTCCAGGTCTACATGATTGTCTATTTGATAACCCAATAATGGGCCTTATAGCTTTGTTTTCATTATAAAAACTCTCCCTAAAGAACCTGAATTGCACCCAGAGTCCTACACAATACATCAGTATCGAATTGTACTTCTGAGCTAACACACTGCTTTAATTTTCTTAAATTAATACCCAATAATTTAACTGTCTTGAATGGTTGCTATGGTAATGAACGTAAATGCATTCAACAAACATGTCTTGCTAAGTCTTTGGTCCAAATCAGCTGTTTTATCTGTTATAAGGCCGTGAGTCATCCTTATTTTCTATTTCCACTATGTTTAAGCTTTAAAATAAAAATATAGCAAAATCCTCTCTTAGTGTGCGCCTATGACTCCATACGAATATACTTATTAATTACTAGGGAAACCCTTGCGTGCTCTGCATGCCAATCCCGTTGGGGCATTCTATACACATAATCCTGTTATGTTTTCTTTATAATAAAGGTGTAGGATTAATAATAACCCCAAAGCTAGGATGGTGAATAATGTTGCATTTTCAAATCTAATTATTTCGTATATTTTATAACAGCAGTTGTAATAAAGGTTAAAAGAACCAGCAATGCTCAGGTCTACACTTTAATAAAAACCTAACCTAAAAGTTAGAAATACAAATAATTGCTTCAAAGTTTGAAGTCAGCTGTTAATGGACATATTAGAGCAAACAGCTGTTTTATCTGTAAATACATGTGTTGGTTCATCTGTCTAGGCCTAACCTGAGAATTTTTTTCCGACTAAATTTGCAAATATTGAAATAGAAAATGTTTTTATCAAAATGAATTATTATTATAGCCTACGTCACTCAGGGATAGTGTAGCTTTTTATTAGTAAAACTATTTTTTCAATCGGTTCCGTAGTTCCAGAGATTACCGCCTACATATAAACAAATAAATTTTACCTCTTAATAATATTGGTATAGATTTTTCCTTTGACTAGTTTTTGCTCTACGTTGATTCTATTTCTGTGAGTCAGTCAGGACAAAGTCGCTTATATTTTACAAATCAGTACAAAATAAGTAAGCAATAGTAATACTACAGCTATAGCTATTTCTAACACGCATTCAGCTTGATACTACTGTACAGTCAGATTAAAATATTAGTATAGGTCTAACCGCAGCATTTCTTAAGGACTAGTTGTGCGCAGTTCATCCCAGCACCCGACCCCCGGGGCTTAGCAATGCAGTAGTATTATCTAAGCATTAACATTCACGAGGGATTTGTGGAATAAACTTTGCCAAATTAAATATGAAATACGAGTTGAAGTATTATACAATATAATCCGTTAGTACGTAATTTGAAACAAAATTGTATTTCTGTGCTGGTACGTAACTTGCATTACTCCATTGATTATGCGACGAGTGTTTATTAGCGAATGTCTATAGGAAAAATGAGCTATTGCAGTTGCTCTTATGGTAAGACCCAAGGTCGGGAGCAGCAAATGAGCATCGATCATGGTCCCCAGAAGACGTTTTGGGGTGTCATTAAAAATCATATGTATATATGTGTTAGCACTCTAGCGGCCACATTTTACGTCCGATTTCGTTCAAATTTGGTACACATGTTGGTTGTCTCCGTCGCTCAGACGAGTTCGTCAGCGAAAAAAATCGAACAACCGGAAGCACGTTTTTTGACCATAAGTAATTTTTTTTTTTTATATTTTTGCTACGATAATGAATTTTTTTTAGAGTTTGTTCTACAAATAAGATAAATGTAGGATGTTATTCTGCACATTTTGTTTTTTACGCGACCTTTTAGCTCGCTCGGTTCCCCCAAAATCGATCAAAACGTAAAATACCATAGAAGTACCCGGTTCAAAGCCATGTGGTGGATTCTACCATGGGGTTGGCGTGCGAAGCACTCAATGCATTGTGTATTGAAGATACTCCCAATAGGGGGGTTGGCGTACGAAGCACGCAATGTTCTGTGTGTTGAAGATACTCCAAATATTCGGAATGGCGTGCGAAGCACGCAATGCATTGTGTGTTGAAGATAAGCCCAATATGCGGAATGGAGTGCGAACCATTTTGAAGCTATTCAGCACCGTCGTGAATAGACCTATTTCCCAAATTGTTGGTTGAAACCCTATAAACTTAATTTTGTAAATTTGCTCAACTCACGTCAGTGATTCAGCTGCGTGGTCGAATTATTTCGTTTGTAACAGTAAATGTTTTCCGGATCTGGGAAAGAAATTTTAGATAGCTATTGAGCAGTTCGAAATAATTCGAACACGCAGCGGAGCCGCTGACATGAGTTGCGCCAATTCCAAAATTAATTTTATATACTTTAGGATTTGTTCCAATTATTTGGAAAATTCGTCTGATTAGCTGATTGCGTAAACGAAGTATAGTAGAATTCGTTTGCACCTCAGATTCCAGGCCCGGCTCACCTTCGCTTGCCGGCTTTGTTTCGCTTGCCGGGCCATCAGCCTAGATCAGACTCTGACCTCACCGTGGATTTGAACTTGGTACTTTTATGGTATTTTATGTTTTGATCGATTTTGAGGGAACCAGACTGGCTATAAGGTCAAGGTAGTTTCACGTCAAAATGTAGAAAAACCTTTCCCAGTAAAACGATTTTATGGTATAAAGCATAAGAATTAGACAAGGTTAATTGTAGATGTTCAATGAGTACTGTGGTGAATTTAAACAATTAGAAACACTGAAGCCCCAACCAAAGGTTCGGTGAATAAACTACACAAATAAACTGAAACACATTTATTAATATAGTTATTCTAGTTCCCTGATGTACATTTCGGTAGCCAAGTTACCATCATCGGAGGGTTCTAAATCTAAACTGACCCCTCCGATGATGGTTAACTTGGTTACCGAAATGTACATCAGGGAACTAGAATAACTATATTAATAAATGTGTTTCAGTTTATTTGTGCAGTTTATTCACCGAACTTGTGGTTGGGGCTTCAGTGTTTCTAAAGGTTAATTGTAGTTTTCACACAGTGTGTTTTATGATCTTTCTATTAAAATATATGTTTATGTATTCTTATATAATATGTATACTACCCTCTCACAAAATTAGAGCCAAGCGAGTAGTCACTTCGTATAAAGTGCAGGTAATGTTTGGCTGGGTCCATTTTTAGCCAATGTGCGATAGGGACTAGTTGGCTATTCTGGTACAGTCCCAGAGTCGTCATCAACTCGTATTCACACTACACTTGTGTAAATATCAAGTAGAATACATATTATGATCTAGATTTATCAATCTTGTAACGTAAAAACACATTAACTTGCCAATACTTTTTAAATAGTTAAACTTTTAATGGTTAAGGTTTTTTTAAATCATTTTGATAGGGAGGATTGTAGCCTATCCAAATACAAAATACAATCTTTTTTTACAAGGTTAATGTAATATTACCTGTTTTTTCCGTCAAGTGATCCACTAGTATTGTAAACACTACCGCGGTTTCGGACGTATTCAATCGTCCATCGCGATTGTGTGTGAAAGGTGTGAAAAATCGCTTACATTAGGATTTTAAACATTTAAAAAAAATTGTTACAACACATTGCCATTACAACACATACAAAAAAACACAACAAACAACGCACTCCATTTAATTTGTAGTTGCACGCACGGATACTGGGTCAGAACTAACTAAATTGATTTAGTACGCGAAGAATTGAAAACGAAATCTGAACAAAAATTTTTTTTTTAATGATCTCAAAACCTTTAGGACACGTGGAAAAGAAATTGAAAACTTATAATCATATTCCGTCGTTCTTTGTCATGCAAATCTACTTTGGACGAAGTTCCACAGCTTTTATTCAATGCGAGTCACAAAGAACTAAACCCTACTAAAGAAGACAAGATATCAATCCGCCTTAGGTTCTGATATTCTGAACAAATAACTTTACTTTCGTTATTTATCGCTAAAGGTGGAACTACTTTTCACAATTTATTCTTTAATTCCCCCGTGAAATATTTACAGAAAAAATCGTTTCCCGTAAATAACTCCGTCATATAACTTGTACATAGCGTTACACAAAGGGTAATGTAAGAAGTCAAATAGGGGAGGTGTTTTAGAGTTAGATAATATGCAGACTGCGTCTTCATAAACAGTCAGTAGCGATGTAAAAATAGACTAATGACAGTTGATAATGGGTACGAATTAATGTTGGAGATGAACTACAGTGGGGAGGGGGTTACAGAATCAGAGGGCACATATATTTTTACTATTCACTAGTGGACCCGGCAATGCTTCTCTATTGCTTGATTTAGTTTTAAGGGAAGTTATCCCATTTCATACCTTTGACGTAAGTAATCGAATTGCAAATTTTGTTTTATATCATTTAAGAATAAATGGTATTAAATAACTTTAGCCTTATAGTTTCTACGAATTTAGTACAATTTATTTTTAGTTGTGAAGGTTACCTACCGCATTTAAATATATTTATTTGTAATGATCATATTCTCTAAAAAAAACCTGGTACTAACATGTATAAATTGTATAACTTTAGTGAAATTGGTTGAGTAGTTTTTGAAAATATAGAAAAGTGTATAATATGGATAACTATTTAATATTAAGGGTAGTTATTCCATTTCATCCCTTTGATTTAAATAATCAAATTGCAAATAGTTGTTCATATCCCTTAAAAATAATATTACATAATTTTAGCTTTATAGCTTGTAGGAAGTTAGTTTGATTTATATTTATTGTATAGAGGTAGCAACCCCATTTTAACCCCTTAGACGTTAGTAATTGTAACGTCTAAACACTCCTGGCAATAATATGGATAAAGTGTGAAATTTTAAGTGAAATTGGTCGAATAGTTTTTGGGTCTATAGAGAACAAAGAAATATTCATTATTATATAGATAGATGAGATATGAACTCGTGTATTGCAGTAAAGAATATTAGTTTCGGAACTAAATACATGCATTATTATACCTGCCACACAACCAATTGTCATCTCTGTGAAAATATCAGAGTATACAATAATCTGCATTTGCTTCTTCTCGGAGGTTGGTGAACGAAGCGAGCAGGCGCTGAGCCCTCTAGTAATAATAATACTACTATAATAAGTAGCTCTGTACCCGTGCTTAGCTACGGTAACGAATTTTGAACATTTATAACTTAACTAAGGTTTTATATAAGCATATATTCTGTATCCTATAGTTATTTATATGCGAATATTATCACACACAGATATAAATATAAAGATGTATACAGCCTTCACGAATTCTTCATTATGTTCTGTGCACACGTCAACCATTTAACCGCATTAGATAAGCACATTTAATAATTTTGGGTCATCTTATTGTTAAAAAATGTTTTACACTTTAAAAAAAAATATATTTTTAGAACAAAGTTCCTTAACGTGGGTTGCGGTAGGAGTTAACAAATAAATAATGTGATGCGTAACGAAAAAATTGTTATTAATTGGTTGCTATGGCAATGACAAATATAAAATACGAGTAACGAAAAAGCGTTACCAAATTGGTTGCTATGGTGATGAATCTAAATACATTCAAGAATCATATGTTTTGATTCATCAATTTAAATTAAGAGACGATCGGTTCAGTCCGGCGTAGTTCAGAACTGATATTATCGTCAAGCGCTGAAATACATTCAATAAAGATACAATTTTCGTTCTTCAGTCTAGGCCTTACCTAAAATTATTGTGTGTATATTTAATTTATTTTACCGGCCTTAAAGGCAACATACATACAATAATTTTAGGTTAGGCCTAGAAAGTAATTTTAAGTCTAGGCTTAACCTAAAAATATTGTATGTATGTTGCCGTTAAGAAAGACAATAAATTAAACACTCACAGAATAATTTTAGGTTAGGCCTAGACTGATGAAAGAACATTTTATTTAATGTATTTACAATGAATGGACGATTAACTGTGTTAACCTTCTTAGCTTTGATGTTATAATTAATTCTACACCTTTATTATAATAACATTAAACGTATGGAAGCAGTAAATATTTGTAAAAAAAAACAATCTAATAATAAACGGCAATTGAAAGATTAAAATTAAGTGTGTATGTTGTCGTTAAGGCTGGTAAAAGAATTGAAGAAAAGACGTGATGAACTTCGTTCCTAACGAGGGTCCCACGACCGCAAACACTTTTTTTTATTTCATCATTATGCAAAGACACCTTTTTAGTTTTTTGCTTTAGGCTACAACCCTATTGATACATATTTCTGCAGATATACCGGGCCAAGTTACGTTCGGACCTTTGTTTGAAATTAAAGAAAATTTTGTCATTTTAATCAAGATATTATAAAATATAGGAACATTTTTGATCAGGTTACAACCCTATAAAAACCTATTTTTGGAGATTTATTTCGCCCTAGGACTTTTTACCAGCCCATCACCCGAGGCTTTTTTACCTATTTAATATATAAGATGCTTTCTTAAAGTACCTACTTTTGAAATTAACTGTGCCTTATTGATACATAACTCTCAAAAATAAATCAGTTTAGACCAATTTAGTTAAGGACATTAGACAAATTTCGAAAGTGCCATTAAGTTTGCCTTTTTACGGCATTTTATTTACCACGCTAAAAGATGCGGTGTTGAAAGTGTTGAGTACCGTACAAAACTCCCCATTTTGATGCTAGGGGGAAATTCTAGGAGACGTAGTTAACAGTTTCGAAAAAGGGTTTGGCTAGATTTGAGTTCGAACATAAGTTACGTCGGGAGAGAGATTTTATGAACAGCCTTCGTAGTATAAGATGGTAATGCAAACAATCTTAACTCCAACGTAATAGGATACGCTCACTTGTTCTACAATACCACAAATGATAATTCCAAAGTGAAAAATTACTTTGACAAATCCGCTTAGGTTTATAAATTAGCCCCCAACCCCCTCCAACCAAAGTTTACTTTATCTCAATTTTACATGAATTGAATTATTACTTAAAGCACAATTTGCATAAAATATTCAAATGCATTCTGAGAATTATAAAAATGTACTTTAAATTCATTTCAAGTTAACGGCGATTACACAGAGACTGAACTCTTATGAAGTTGGGTCTTAGAGGTAGGAAATATAAATGAAGATATGAAATATATATACTACTCACAGATTGCAAATATCGATTATCGATATTTGAGTGTTAATCTGTTTGATTACTTTGATTGTGTATATTTTATTGCATTAAACACAAAAACACATTATTTAGTAAATCCTACAAATGAACTTTGTAGTTGAAATATTATTGAATACAGATAATAATAATAATTCGACCATACAGCTGAACCACTGGCTTGAGTTGAGAGAATTTCTAAAATTAAATTTATATGTTTTAGGGTGTCAACCAACGACTAATAGCTGCCAGCGTCGACGAAATATATTAGAATTTATTTGCACCTCAGCCTCCAGCAACGGCTCAAGCGCTGCTTCGTTCCGCCATTGTATTTGGGGTAAAGCGACAACAAGACTGTGCGATAAAACTGCCAAGGGTCATCGGTTTACCTGGTTTGCAGGGTACGACAACACGACTGTGGTGCAGCTGCGAGTGGGCTCAGTCTTGTTGTCGTACTCTGCACGGCTTGACCGGGGTAAACCTTGATGAGGGTTTGAAAGTTTGTTTGTTGAAAAATAAACACTTTATTTCGTAAAATCGGAAAAATATTTAACGAAATACACCAAACATATGTATTTCAGCCTTTCTCAAATAAGGTGTTAGATTGTTCATTACTGCTTTTGGGATATTTAAAGCTTATAAAAAGTATTGTTTTCCAGGCAATACTTATGACAGTTTGGCGAAAAAGCTCTAAAAGATTTATTTTTAGACCGGGGTAAATCTTGATGAGGGTTTGACAGCCAGTGGTGATAATATTTAGCCCGTACCCCTGCGTACTCAGCAAATTTACAATGCATATACATGCAAAATACATGCAATGTTCTCATGCAAAATACTGTAACTAAACAGTTTAGGTAAGTCCTTTAGTTTTTTTTTTATTCTAATTATATAAAGTGATAATACGACGAAATATTATAATTATACAAATATTATAATCATACTGTTATCGGCAACATACTGTGATGAAACAGTTTAGGTAAGTCCTCTAGTTTTTTTTTTATTATAATTATATAAAGTGATAATACGACGAAATATTATAATTATACAAATATTTTAATCATACTGTTATCGGCAAAATACTGTGACTAAACAGTTTAGGTAAGTCCTCTAGTTTTTTTTTAATTCTAATTATATAAAGTGATAATACGACGAAATATTATAACTATACAAATATTATAATCATACTGTTATCGGCAACATACTGTGATTAAACAGTTTAGGTAAGTCCTCTAGTTTTTTTTTTTATTCTAATTATATAAAGTGATAATACGACGAAATATTATAATTATACAAATATTATAATTATACTGTTATCGGCAACATAATGTGATTAAACAGTTTAGGTAAGTCCTCTAGTTTTTTTTTTATTCTAATTATATAAAGTGATAATACGACGAAATGTTATAATTATACAAATATTATAATCATACTGTTATCGGCAAAATATGTGAAGTGACTTTAAAGGGGTAAATATTGTCTAGCTATGAACTCAGTTCTTGTATGGATAAAGTTTTCTTCAAGACAGCCTCGCAGGTAGACGCGGAGGGATTAGGGGCTGGGACCTCGCGCAGAGTACGACTTTACGACTGAATCACTAATGAGATTCGGCAACGTCGTAATGTCGTACCCTGCAAATATTTTTATTGCCCCCCAAGGGTTCCAGGTAGCATTCAGTCGTGTTGTCATACAACCTGTATTTGGATAACCTAATAGAACTCCGATCCTATGCAATATTTCGTTCCACTGGAAATTCGACGCTATCTTCTATTGGGGAAACGACGGAAGCTGTGTGAAACACCAATGCTACCAATGATTTCTCCCTAGCGCTACCTCTCGGCGCGATCATGCACTATTTTCCCGACCACCTTTTTTTCGGCACACAGCCCCCGTATGCATGCGTGATCTATTTTATTATTCATGATATATGGTTCCGCTCGCATCGGAAAAACTCGCTTTGCAAATTTGCACCTTGACCTTGTAGCCTCGAATTATGGGCTGCTTCACTTCATTCTCAGCGTACAAACTTGCTTCGCTGGATTTTAACAGGGTACTTTACGATTAGGTAGATTTTGAGGAAACCAGACTGGCCATAAGGTCGTGTTAAAAAAACAAAATATGCAGAGTTAGGTAAAACTCCAAAAATGTTTCATTCTTGAACTACAATGAAAACTTCCTGTTGTTGGATTTCCTTCGCTAACTTGCGACTTGAAAAAACATGTGTGTACCAAATTTGGACCAAAGCTGACGTGAAATGGGGCGCATATATAAATAAAATGTTTAGTGACAGCGATCAACTACCTGCAAACGACTACTCGGTACGCCAGGATTCCTCAGCCTGTGCTGTTTAGGCCGATTCTTGGCGTCAGCGATTTCTCCTGATCAACAGATATTATCTGTTTCAGTCTTCGATCCTGAGGAACGCTCTTGTTATTTCAATGTATGTCGCTAAATCATTTTTGTTTGCCCACGTCCTTCTCTACTCCGTCTACTACTATGTGCATGCCACCAAAACATTTTTGTTTCAGCCCACGACCTTCTCTACTCCGTCTACTACTATGTGCATGCCACTAACACATTTTTGTTTCAGCCTACATCCTCCTCTCCTCCGTCTACTACTATGTGCATGCCACTAACACATTTTTGTTTCAGCCCACGACCTTCTCTACTCCGTCTACTACTATGTGCATACCACTAACACATTTTTGTTTCAGCGAAGTTTAGATTGCTTCTTGCAGTCACTAGGAATTTTACCTAGTCGCTGCTACGCCCTCCCAGGTGCGCTGTTTGGGGAGTGGGAGGTGTTTTAGTGGGTAATGGGGCCGAGTATGGTATCGGACCGAGCCCCTCAGTACCTTCTCTGGCGAGAGGTCCACGTAAGAAGCATTCCCCCCCTAAAAAATTTTTTTTCCACATATATATAATTTTTAATGACACCCCAAAACGTGTTCTAGAGATGATGATTGCTCCTCTTGCCACTCCCGACCTTAGGTCTCACCATACGAGCCACTGCACTACCAGCATAATTCGCTAATGACACGTACAATCAGAGACGCTCACACTATCACAGGCATACTCATATACATTTTGTTTTAATATCTAGGTTATTTTGTTTCACCGTATCTTCAAGACTTGTTTATTAAAAAAGTTCTGAAAGTTCCATTATCTCTTTGTCTTCATAAAAACTTACCGCCATCGACCAAACCAAAGTAACCCAAAGCTAATTATATTTGAAGCCACGTTTCCACTGCGATCTGACGTCACATCACGTACTTAATCAGAACTCGCTAATCCCCGAAACCAAGTTTCAAACATCATTAAAGTTTGTGCCGACGAACTGCACAAGTTTTTAATCTTTATAAAATACATTTACTTGTTGGCTTTGTGAACCGAAGTTTTAATACCCTTCGGCGTCCAACCACCACGGAAGGTATTAGAGATACCCTTTTCAACTCCTCAATGCGCCAATTAGTCACACGAAGCTTCCTCGTGAAAATATACAGGGTAATTAAAGAGAAAGACGATTTTAAATTATTGTTGAGAAATTACCTTCTGTTCAAGAGACACATTTCAGGGTGTTTCGCCAGAAGTTGACAGAACTTCAGGAGATGGTAGG
>JAGFPH010000195.1:608205-633343 GCA_018207615.1 Philaenus spumarius | reverse complement strand
TTAACTAATGACTAAAGGTCGACTTATTGAATTGAATACATTCCACTGAACATAGACTTAGAGTTAGGGGCAGCCCAATTAGCGGAACGTTCTATTACTCATTCCGCCTGCCAACTGCGTACTATCCTGCATGAAGAAATTGTTTCATAACCACTGTCTCTGACTATTCTTATAAAATTGTGTGTTACGATATCTATTTGTACCTAATTTATATTTACCCAACAATTATATTTACATAGTAGGATTTTAAAACTAGAAACCGAAAGATAAGGAATTAGAAATGTTTTTAGTAATGCCGAGTTATGAGTCTAAGTCCGCAAAAGGGTAGTAGTTTTCTTTCTGCTGGCACCGCCAACTGGGCTGCCTCTTACTCTACCTCCCTCTAGCATTTGAGTTTGATGTGTAGTTTCAGAATATAAATAAAATTTATCATACCTCTGGTCAAACGTAAGTAAACAATTATCAATATAGCTGAACTTAAACTGTATTGTTTGGAGTTTCCTTTTTCTCCTAATTTCTATAATATTTGTTTCCACCAAAATTGTATCTATTTTTAGAGTTTAACATGTAGTTTTAGAATTGAATTTAAGTGTAACATTTCCTCCGATCACACGTAGATAAGAAATTACCATATTTTATTTTACACGTTCTAAAAAAATAATATCGATATTGATACTGCTGATATCAATATTAAAGCTTAACATTGAATATCAAAAACTTTTCAATATCGCAACAATTCTATCTGTGAGACATGTCTTTATCACGGAGAGCTGGAGAATGCACTACCAACATGAAATAATGCCTAAGAGATGTAAACAATCAATTCAACAACTGTTATAGATTTTCTAAGTCTGGTTGAAATTAAATCAATACTTGTAAAGTTGCTATTTTTATTTGAAATACTTATAAAGTGAATAAAGCACTCGTGTTTCAGAGTGTCTGCCAGTTTCTTAAAATAAAATTCTGTGACTTTTCCGGGCAAAAATCCTACACAACGGTCTCCAGTTTTACCTGAGTTATTAGCACCACGTTGCCATATTTCAGCAGAATTTGTTGTTTGTGTTGTTATCTCCAAATCTTCTTCATCATCTGACAACCCTGGAGATTGATTTGCTTTTCGCCTATCGACACATTCTTCTCCATCGCTCTATAAACGACAAACAAATAAAAATATTAATACATTTTACTTTTACAAAGTATTAAATTTACTTTAGCTATGTTGCAATTAAGAACAGTAGGAAGACAGTAGGAAAGTGGCAGATATTATATAAAATGTACTCAGTTAAAAATGTTTGGCTTAGTTGGTTACTGTGCTTATAGTTACATTTCCTTAACACTTAAGTAAGCGCGCGGAGTGTATTTTAACCCCCAGGTGGGTAAATTTTGTCATAAAAATAAAAGAGTTGTGGCAGCCCTGCTCAGTATCTTCCTAGAGTTTTATGGCTGATCTACTTGACTTGTTTTCAGTTTTACTAGGTTCTGTCAGCAGTACAGTCACTTCAAAGACTGTTAGGGTGCGTTTAAGACCAAACTATTTTTTAAGATTATCAGTAAAATATCAACAACAAAAAAGTAAGGGATAGTAAGGTTGAAGGTTATTGCAACAGGAAAAATTATTGTTTCCTAGTTTTTGTCTGAAACGAAGTCTATAATGTTCATTTTAAAAAAGTGTCCTTTTTATTGGAATTTGTAGCGTTACTTAGAAGATAGTATAAAAATACCAAATTTTTACCAAATAATTACAAACTGCTAAAAAATTAACTGTATAAGAGGTAAAAATAGAATGTTAGTACATTTAACTTTCAAACTAATTTTAGTTTGGTTCTTTAAGTTTTTTCATCAGGGTTTTTTACTCTCCGCGCAGCCACTTAAAGGTTAAAAGTTGGTGTCTGTCTTATCTAAGCCAAAAATAAAGTTGCTGAATGTTTGATAACAGGAAATAAGTGGCATAAACAGAGTCCACCACTAAAGGCATGGCAACAGTGTTTTGAGACCAAAAGAGGGTATTGTTGGTAGACTTTATGTCTGCTGGGACCACATTAAACGCTAATAAGTACTGTTAAACACTAAACAAATTTATTTTTGTATTTTTTTAATACATTGCATTTGGCATTACCATTTTATAATTATTTTGTTTCAATCAGTTGTTTCTGTATTTTAGGACTGTTACAAGATTGGCAACATTTTGTTGAAATATTACTACTCTTCCGTACTAACCTGCTGGTCTATGCTATTCTGTTGTGCATCCGTCAATCCATTGTCGTCTTGTCCTGGAACTCTATTGGCCATTGACTTAATACAGTGAAGCATCCAAACATGATGTGCTATTTGAAGAGTGCCACCAAGTTGGGTGGGGAGGGACTCTTGAGGTATATGTAATGTCAACTGCAACAAACAGTTGTATTTATACTTTAAGATGTTATGCGCCGATAAATAGAAACACTCACAGACACTTAGTTGACATTTCAACTGTTAAGCCCAAACAGTGTCAGCCTATCTGCTGCTGACAAATATACATTTTGAATTGCAGGAGTCACAACATTAATCCATATCAATGGTGGCTCGTAGCTAAAATTAGTGGGGGTGCTGCATCAGAAAATGTTTAGCCTTTGTTTTAAGATTGTGTAAAATAAAATAAAATGTATCAAAATAAAATTTGTTCCGAAACTTGATAAAAATACAAAAAGAACAAAATCAAACAATTTTTACTCCCTTCAAGATTGATTTATTAATTTAAAATAAAAATGAAATCCACACAACTATTACACAACACAGATTTGAGCCGTAACCCCTGTCATCATGTTTGCACTAACCCATTTGTAGGCTGGTGTAACGTAAAGCCATAATATTAAAAAATAGAGCATTCTAAACTTCAGGTTTCGGGATTTAAATGGTAAAATGCCTTAATACAAAATATTATTTATTAAAACTTATAGTTGTAATCACAACTATAAGCTCGATTACCACACACGGAGTAAATAAAACAGAACCTTAAACCAGCATGCCATGGTCAAAAATGGTTTAAAATTTTGAAACTCATTGCATTTGTATCCAAATCACAAATTTGAATAAAAAGATACATTTTTCCGTCTTTGTGACTTTTATAAATTTAGGTAATTTACTTACTTGTTCATGATGCGTTTCGGAATTTTATTCCAACATCAATTGCTCGCTCTATTCAGGTCGTTAACACATTAAAATAAATATACAGTCAACATAACACAAACACAAATATACGCACACAATAATACGTAAGCTATAACTCGGCATGAGCACATCGTCGAATACATACGGTCACGTTGGACCTCTAACATGTAATACCGCTCAATGTTTTATTTTCCTTTTATTGGCATTGCTTTGTCATACAATTGGAATGGAAAGAAAAAAAGTCCAGAGCTTATGTTAAATGACCAATTGTACTTCTGTTCCAATTTGATGTATGACAAAACAATGGCAGTAGATAAGAAAATCAAACATTGAGCAATATTACACGTTAGAGGTCCAACGTCCTCAGTAACCGTATGTACTCGACGATGTGCACATGCCGAGATATAGTGTATGTATTGTTGCGTTATTGTGCGCATATATTTGTGTTTGTGTTATGTTGACTGTATATCTATTTTAATGTGTTAACAACCTCAACAGAGCGAGAATCTGATGATGGAATAAAGTTCCGAAACGCGTCATGAACACGTAAGTAAATTACTTAAAGTTATATAAGTCATACAGACGGACAAAATTAATCTTTTTATTAAAAATTTGTGTCAACCTATAGCCTAGCAAGGGTAACATTAAACCAAAATTTAGTTTAAATTCATTTAGAGTTTTCTTACTATTAATTTTTAATTAAAAATTACATACAGACAGACACACGGTAAAAGAAACTAAATATAACCATAGTTATGTGACGCTTTACTTTTATTTTGACCCAAGGAACAATATCCTGAAGTTTGTGCATAGAGTTTGGAAACACCCTGTCTATATATTGTTTTAATGAATTGGTTGTTTTATTAGGTAACTAAATTATTATTGAAAAAGTTTTTTTTAAGGAAATTTAAATTATGATTGTGGTCATAAAAATATAACTTTTATCAATGGCTCAAATAAATTAAATGAAAATTTAGTTATATATAATAAGACAAATCTTATTCTATACTAATAGCTAATAAAATGTAACATTAAAACTACAGTACATTATATACTATACTTTCAAAATTTGAAATTACTATACAATTAAACAAATGCAATATGCACTTTAATTACATGACTCCATAGCAACAGCTAAACCTACCAGCAGCAACTAGCGAAAGACAGTCAATACAAAAAATAAGTACTGTACTTTAGCTGCAGACAAGCAGCAAAGTAATTAATGACTGTATTGAATCTATTCCAGTGTAATATGGTTCTGATACGTACCTGAGGAATACTAACAGTGTAGACTCGATCTCGAAGTTTCTCCCGAACAAAAAGTCGCAAAATCTTGAACGGTGCTTTAAACCAGAGTGGGGCGGTCACTATGAGTACCTTCTTTAGCTTTGCAGGATAGCCTCCCTGTTAACATACAATTTTTGTTGTATAAACCTCTCTCAAACAGACACAACACAAGAATTGCTTCTTCCAATTTCATGCAATCTTAGCTGGTTTAATCAAAATTGGTGGCTTAGTTTTCAATTTATTAAAGCATTGTGTGCACAGTTAGTTTAGTTCTGTACTGGGTTCTGTGATTACGAAATCTTTCTTGGGAAAGAAAAAACGTAGTAAAGTGAAAATTAACACGCATCAGTAATCGTTTAATTATCAAAGCTGGATCAATGAAGGTTTTTACTTCTGAATACATGGAAACATTTCAGCTGGGGCACTCAAATATTTATACGGTTTATACAGACTGACTACTCTAAAAAGTAAATATAAATTCCACCAGTATATCATAACTTAATTTTAACACATACATCTCCTAAATGTAGTAAATATTTTACTAAACGTGCTAATATCTCCTAAACATAAACAACAAATATTTTGATCAAACGTGTTTAACCTACAAAAATCAGGTAACCAACCCCACGCAAGAGGAGTTTCTTCTTATAACTTTCCATGAAGCTAGAGACTTAAATTTGACACATCCGTTTCTCAACCCTTTAGCGGGCAAAGTAACAATCTACCATTACCCAGTATAGTCGCTTAAACGGGCAGAGTAACGATGGAAGTTCCACACTTATCTAACAGATTGCGTACCATGTTATAGAATTTTATTCCTGAAGGACGCACCGGTACACCGTACCGGTACCTCTGGTTGGCAGGGGGGGAATATAAAACGCAGTGGAGCATTTTTAGAGCAGAGGAACGATGGACTATTGCAGTATTGCGGCGATTGAAGCGTTTTAAAACTATATCTACTTGGTGCGTAACTAGACTGTACTTTATTTAGCTGTATGCAGGCACAGAGGACAGAGTTATATAAAGTGACTTTCCCTATACTGAATGCATGCGGAGCAGTGAAGCCGGTAGAGGCCACCGCTAGCAGCCAAAATTCGGCAAGAACGCTGCTCTTGACTCGTGCAACCAATCAACACCGCTTAATATATGACGTCATTTATACCTATAAAAATCGTTCAAAAATTATTAAATTTCACAGTTAGAAGGACCATGCTGGAGGCAACAGTGTGTTTAAATGTAAAAAACTTAACAATGTCGAATTCATAAACAAGCAAAAATTAAATTTTCGACATGCGAGGGAAAATTTTGTTATTTGATCAGAGAAAAAATTATCTGCCGAGATATGTTGACAAAGAGTTTATTGTTTCATATCTGAAAGCAATTTTCACCTACCGTTATTACTCACTTAGCAATCGTCGATTATAAAGCGTTTTAACTCAGTTTAAATGACGCGCTGTAGCTGGCTCATCGCGCAGATTAGCCAGCTATCATTGCATAGAGTGATTTTGTAAGTTAACTATATATTTTATGTAGAGGTATTTTATTATTTTTGCAAATAGTTTTGTTAATTTATAATTTTTGATAACTGTTTAAAATATGTTTTTAAATATTATCCAATTTAAAAATGCCTTTTTTAACAGTGTATCTCAGTGGAGTTACAGTTTTCTACAGATAATTTAATCAATGACATATTAAAAGTGTTTACAATACATGAAATACAATGTTTAATACAATGCACAATGTGTTTATTGACCCATAAAAGTAATCGTCTTTGCAAGATGGGCTCTCACTTTTGAAAAATGCATTTTCTCATTGAACTTTGTAGATTTAAAAACTTTTGTGAAACTGATTTTAATAACAACACGAGAATAGCGTGCGGCACTGGTCAAGGTCATGCCGAGTAGCCGCCATCTTGAGCGGTCAGCCAGCCTCACTGTCGAGCCTCCAGTGTCCACTCTATACAACTCTGTCCTCTCTGTATGCAGGTGACCAGTTGACTCATCTTCACTCTACCATGCCCGTCCCCCACCGTACCTCTCTGAGTTTGAGCTTTGGACAAGTTTATAAATTGTAAAGTAAAACATTTAAGGTTTTATAATTTTTTAAATAATTTAGTACGTACGTTCAAATTTACATGTGTTATGCTTAACTGCCTTTTTGTAACAAATCGTGATTTCAGAAAGAATGTAAATAACAAAATAATAAAACACGTAATAAAAGTTTGTTGGTGAACATGTGTGTTATTTCAATACAAACGTTGTATTCCATTTTTAAATTATATTTTAAAAAATTCCAGATGTTAATCGAGTTCAGTTTTTTAAACTTGATGGTAGGCTAGTAGGCCTACATTTATATTTTGAAAAATCTTACCGTTAGTAATTTCAATTTAATTTGAAATTGCAAACAAAATTGAGATTGCTGAGGTAAAACTGTCCACAGTTTATATACTTTTTAAAAGGTCAGAAAAGCGTTTAAAACAACGTTTTAAGAAGACTATATTTCAAAATTTGTCCACACCCCCCCCCCCCCCCCGGTAGTTCACAGTACCGGTACCGGAACCTTTTTTTTTACAAATCAAGCACTGTATATCAATATTTTATAGTTGTAATCAAATTACAAAGCTGTCAGATTATAACATTTAGTTGTAGAGGTTATGTTTATACTGTGTCATTGTTTGTTAGTCGTTTGTTTAATTTAGAGAGTGCAATGATTTTCACAGTTACTTACTATGTTTATAACTTTTAGGTTATAGTACTCAGTTCTATACATTTGTATATTGGTTTTCACTTGTATTTGTGTATTGTTGGCAATATTGCAGGCAGTGTAGTGGCAGGGCCTAGCGTCAACAGTCTGGATATTGACATTCAAATTTAACAATAAAACTTTTAAATATAAACATAATTGGGTGATTTTTTCAATTTCATGGAAACTGAATAGACTTTAAGGACATACAAACAAAATTAAAACTAAATTTGTCTGTTATTTAGTTCAAAAATAAATTGTATGAGTTTTTTAAAATGTGTTGTTTTTCAACTTGATGTTTAACAAGAGATTTTCTGATGGATATCCCAAAGTAAGTCAAAAGAAGAAAGAAATGAGATCACTGACGGGCAATAAAAGGTATTGTACTTTATTACATAGAATTAGTAATCTGGATACTAAGAACAATTTAGTATTTATTGTACAGGGATAGTTACCCCATTTCACCTCTAGAGATCAGAACATTAACAAAGACAACAAAATATGTGTCACGAGTAAAAGGATGAGTCCGTTAGGTTTCAAGTTCTTCGATTGGTTACTTAAAAACTTGATACAGGTTTGGAAAACCTATACACTGTATGGGTTGCTTAACAACCTTATATCTGTAAGGGCTGGGAATGACCCCCATATTTTGACCATTTTTAACCCTTAATTCAATATTTAACAAAATGATTGATTAGTTTTGGCTGTATGTTGGTTACGAATCAGTTAGTCTGTCAGGACTTCTTCTTTTATACACACAGATGTAGATGCTTATTGAATGATGTACTGTAATTACAACGTTCAGGAAATTTGTTTTACAAAGTTATAAAAATACAATTTTAGGAATGATATATTATATGAATGATCAAATGTCCTTTATCTAAAACGCCATCTTTTCACAACTTATTATTTGTATTGAAAACCTTTGTTTACAGTGATGTTTATAGTATGATGTTTACAAATTTATTAGAATGGCTTGTGATGTATGACGTAACATGACTTCTGGCACAAACATAATGGTGTATCATGCCAGATTCTACGTAACAACATTATTAAAATTGCTCTGATAACAGAACCAAAGTGGTAAAACCAATGAAACCTACAACAACAAGCAATCTGCGCCAATTTTTAATGTCCTAATTTTGCAATTATATTTCTTAAAATTTGCAATTATATTTCTTTAAATTTTTTTTCCCAAATAGTGAGAGCTGCACTGGACAAGCACACGTCCTGACATCTGTGACTAAAGGTGGAAACTAACATTAGCCCCTTACTAAAGTACTTGGCAACGATATCCTGACACCTGGCTCTAAACTCTAGTCTATATTGCCAAAAGTAACAACGTCATTGCATTTGCCATATTAATGCTTAATATTATACTTCACTTTAACCTCTCATTACAACCGGAAATTATCAATTAGAATCTCTAGCACTATCAACTCATTTTCCAACGTACACATCAATGTAAATAAATGGTTTGAAAATAAATAACCTACTTGATAAAATAATTAGTTTTAAAATGACAGCCATTCAAAATTTTAAATAAGAATTAAACAACCGTACATTTTTTAGCTTTTTAGCAAATTTTCATAGAAAACATGAGCTATTGCAGTGACCATTATGGTGATACCTAAGATAGGGAGTGGTAAATGAGCACCGATTATGGTCTCCAGAACACGTTTTGGGATGTCATTACACATTTTTTTTTTATAATCGCTTTACATAATAAAGGGTGATTCCCTAAGAAACAGAAACTCTTTCAGGGCGAGTTCTAATGGTGAAAATAAAGTTTACATATATTTTAAAAATGGCGGTCAATTAAAATTTTGAATGTAAAATATCTTGAAAACCGCTAACATATTATAGTTATTGTGAACAACTACCAATATGGATTTTTTTGTAGTTTTTATCCAACAACTCTTAGGTTATCTTTTAAGTTACGGATATAAAAACCGTTATGTTTGTCATTAAAAATTTATTTTTTTTGTCTTGAAGTATTTGTGTAAAGTTAGCGGTTTTCGAGATATTTTATATAAAAAGTTTTAAATGGCTGCCATTTTAAAATATAACGTTTTGGTTGAATGAACGTTCGTAGTAATTTATTGTGTCTGAACTCTGAAGATGGGATAAAAGTCCCGAACGCGTCACTTGACGGAAACGAAGGTAACAAACGTAATTTAAGAAAATCAATTCTGGTATTGAAACTACTGGGAAAAGTGGGAACATAAATTACTCGTACAAATTTCAAAGCACCGCAATCGCACATCCTATCCTATACACATAGGATGCAATATTCAAAAAGCACTTTGGAATTGTATGAACTCCGATTTAAAATGTTTTAGAATTCTTATATTTTTGGAATATTGTTAAATAATTTTGGGGCTAAAAAAGAATAAAATTTTGTAAAGAAAGTGCTATTACGTTGTATAAATGTACAAGTGCTTGCCAGGTAAGGCCTAGACTACAACGCGCATACAAATCGTCTGTTTCCTTTTTCAGTACCAATAGTTTCTTATTATGTGGACTACACGAGCGTTTTGTCTGGTGAAGACGCGAAATTCAAGCGTATGGAGATCGTACACCTCTGAATGCGTAAAATCCGAATGCGGATCATTGGCGCGCCGGAACCGCGTAGCAGCAACGTGTGTTTCTTCCACACTTTGGTACCTCCTCCCCCTCACTTTCTCACTGGAGTGTTTCCCATGTTGAGATAAACTTATCTCAGGGTCAGAGCAAGTCTTTCGGCTGGCTCAATAGTTCTCCTCATAACAGTATCTTTTTTCACTATTAACTCACTGGTCAAACCAAACAGTTCGTCAAACTACTCCACTGACATACGATAGAATTGAAAAAAATTCTCTGGGTACATTCTATGGGTATTAAACATTACTTGAAACTGCCTTGTTACCAACGGCTTAATAATGTTGGGTGTGACCCCCAATACCTCTTTGCACGACATTTCTTCTTAAAAACAGCCAAAACATCAGCATACCAGCAACACAACCGACCTGTATCGTGTTCCATATTGGAACTTGATAGATTAAAACAATGGTCCAAATGCCGGTCACATTGTGCGCGGACAATCGGCAGCATTTTATACGTTCATGTAGTCAAAGCCTAAGGCCCTGTGGATGCAGCTTCTGAACCTTGTAAGTCACGCGTTGTAAACAGTGTGTGGAATTGACATATCATGTTAGTCTTTACGTATGCTACCTCATTGATTTTAGTGCTATTGTACCCCAATAACTCCCAACGAATTGCGACCAGGAAGAGACAATTTTCCTAGAAACTCCTTTTACAAACATCAAACAAATTGCAACACTTTGTGTTGCGCTTATGAAGTGACAAAATGCTGCGTCTATATTTATTGCTGAAGATATGAAAATAAATCTGTGTGAATCAACTAGGAATTGTTCGTTATGTGGTTAAACACAAACTGACAATAAAATTAAGATAACATATGTATTTCTCTAGAAATGAAGACAGTCAAACTCATTCAAAACATACCACCGATTTCCTTATGTACACAAAAAAAAATAAGTTTAAACAAAATTTGGAATCGTGATCTATAAATTGTATTATGTTGAGGTTATTTCGTATAATTTTTTCTCTCTCTTGTCTCCTATTAGTTTTAGTTATATCTAATTTATTAGTTCTTAAGCTTTAATATTAAGTCTCCCACTCCCACATAAAGGTACTTGTACCTCTGGTGGGATTGCTACAGGCCTAGAATTGGACCTGTAGTAATATATGTGTATATGTATGTAGTGGAATAAATAAATAAATAAAAATAGTAAAGTATTATATTATTATTATTTGTGCCTTTTAGAAGTTTATAACAAGTACCTAGTAAAAGGTATTTATCTAGGACAGTGCGACTACATAAAGTGATTCAGTAAATACAAACCATAACGTCCGGAGACAAATATTATGGAAATAATTCCATCACGCAGCTGAACCGCTGATGTGAGTTGAACGAATTTCCAAATTAAGTTTATATTATGTTTTAGGGGTTCAACCAACCATTTGGAATGGTGGTCTACTCATAAAGGCGCTGAATAGCTGCCTACGTGTACGATATATTAGTAGAATTTGTTTGAACCTCACCCACTACACGCGGCCCATGAGATGCTTCGATCCACTCGCAGTAGTCGCGAGTTTGCATCACGGCCGTCGACCTCGGATCAGAAGCTGCCCCATATGGATTTGAACCGGGTACTTTCATAGTATTTTGGTTTTGATCGATTTCGGGGGAACCAGACGATTTTAAGGTCATGCAAAAAAATGTGCAGAATAATCTGCTATATTTTTTTAGATAAAACTCCAAAAAAGTTTCATTCTAGTACAAAAATTCTCAAAACATTGTTACTTCCGTTCAAAAACTTGAGACTTAAAAAACCAACTGGTGTACCAAATTTGGACTATCAGACATAAACAGCGTTTGTAGAGCGCTGTAAAGTCACTCGGTCGAGTTCGTTAGCAAAATAGTCCAACAGCCGGAAGCACGTTTTTTGGCTGGAAGTAAATTTTTTTGAGATTTTTCGTACTAAAATTAAACTTTTGGGGTTTTATCTAATCTAAAAAAAATATAAAAGCGAGTTTAACCGATGCGAGCGAAACAGTCCATAATCAAGTTCGAGATCAAATTTCCACTTCCGGCCGAACGAAGTAGCGCGCGAGGCCGGTACTGGAGGCTGAGGTGCAAACAAATTCTACTAATATATTTCGTACACGTAGGCAGCTATCCAGCGCCTTCATGAGTAGACTAATTGCCCAACTAGTTGGTTGAAACCCTAAAACATATAAACTTAATTTTCGAAATTCGCCTAACTGAAGTCAGCGGTTCGCTGCGTGATCTAATTATTTTTTTGAAAAGTTGAAAAATATGTAGTTAAAATGTAGTCGCCATTTTCCAACATGCCCACCGATTTTCGTTCATGAAGCTCATGTTTTTCAAACTAAGATGGACGCTCAGATTATAAATAAACAATTACATCACACATAAGCAAAAGAATAAAGTAGAAGGTAAAGGTTATTCAGAAGCAAAACCTTATAGCCTAGTTCAACTCAAGAACATTTCATCCAATTTTACATTCTTACAGTCCAATATTTGAAATGTGTAAACCATAGTTACACAAAACATTTATTTTTAATAAACAACACTAAAAATTACTAATTGGTTGATGAGAAAAACAAAGATTGTCAAACTGCAAACTTATTAGATGATAATAATAACCAAACTAAAAAACACAAGAGATCTTTACTTAACAATAAGGAAATGTTATTAAGGTGTTGCACAAAATCAATTTTATTTCATCTTCTCTAATAGGCCTACTGTAGTTGTTTATGTTTTAAGAATGTATAGTAGGTCTTTGTCATTATGTGATACACTTCGCGTGAATACACTTTACACTTGAATTACCACAACAGCAACACACACATTATATTTATATTATATGAGAGCTATACAAAACAAAGGTTAGCAAGGTGAATATTGTAATAATAACGTATTCAAATGTTTTGAAGTCCAGAGCCTCGTCAGTCTTTTGTTTAAGGCCTAAATAGAGATTCACAGTGACTCTTTTTGCATATGATTGCCCAAAAAAAATCTAATAAGAAACAATTTTCTAGCGAGAGCGGAGATGCCTTGCACTTAAGGCCCCCATACACTTCAAACATTTTGCGCAAACCTTGAGTTTGTACAAACAACGTGTTTGCGCAAACATTGGTCCATACACTATGCAACGGTTTGCGCAAACATTAAAAAAAAACTTTCAGTTTATTTAGTGAAATTGTCGGGAGAGGATGTCAGACACGGAAGCTGCTTGTGCCGCAATTATTATTAAAAAAAGTATTACAAAAACTATTAGTAATTTTTTTCAAAAATGATTACAAAAATTTATTTAAACACTGATTACAAATATTTATTAGAAAAACTGTTAAGTACAAAAATGTAGTTACAAAATTATTACAAAAACGTATTAGAAAAACTATTACAGAAATTTCTTTAAAAAATTATAACACAAATTTAATTATTTAAAAAAAGTATTACAAAAATAATTAGACAATTTTAGAAACAAATAAGTAAATATAGATTTATGTGAAATATGGATTGTTTTAATTACGCTACAAATCCTTATAGTGTAATAACTATAAATAGAAATTAACTAAACTAAAACAAAAATTATTACTATACAAGTTGAAAAGGAGGTGTATGTTAAAAGCACCATTTTCTTAATCTGCTATGTATGTTGAACAGGTAAACATATTCCACGAAATTTAATAAAACTCAGAATTCGCAATTGTTCATTTGGACTTTTATTTACGTATTTGTCAGTTCTTTTCCTTCAATTTAATGAGCGAAATTCACGATAACATTGTTATAAATTATTTTTTTAAATGAAATAATGATGTGAGTCTTTGTTTCACAGTATTTACTGGAGGAAGATTATGCAATACAAAACAAATGTATTATACATTTTCAACACCCAGTTAAGAGTTAAACTGAATGAATATAATGGTAAATTCATGATATTTCTGTTACCGTAAAATGATTTATGTAGCATTCAAAAATAATAATTTGACTTGCATTTTAATTTAACAGAAGAAAATCACACCGAATAAATACTAGGAGAAATCTCATGTTTGCGCAAACACTACCATACACTTCAAACCTTGTTGTCAAGCATAAAGGTTTAAACAAACTGTTTCGGTCTCGACCGATTAGCTTCAAACGTTTGCGCAAACAAAACTATCAGCCGTACATTTCAAACCTACCGTCAAAATGTTTGAAGTGTATGGGGACCTGTGTAGTAATGACCGAGACCAAGTAATTCTTCCCCTTCAAACTGAACCGACGCAAGTTGTACACACTACTGCATTATAGTTGCATCTACCAGTTTGGAAGGGGTAGCTGTTAATGTTACGGAAATAAAAGCAAAACCTCTAAATTTTTGTTAGTAAATAATTTGACAAATTGCAAAAACATGCTGTTGAACTTTAAACTGAATTCAGTCGGGAATTACAAACTAATATTGTTAGTGCTGTAACTTGTAAAATTCTCTTCATAGTAGTGTATAGGCAAAATAAGATTTTCATTGGAATGTATACTCCCAGAGGAGATATTTTGAAGATAAACACTATAGGAAAAAGTTTCCCAACTTCCATCTTCCGGAAAGAGGTTGGTGGGAGGGGGTTGAAAAGGTACTAAAACTTTGTTTTTGTTTAGCGATTGTTTGGTGGACATTTTTAACAATATTAAATAGAAGTTTTAGCTTAAGTAGGCCTAATTATTTTTTTAAAGAACCCATAACACGTTCACTGCTACGCAAATTTCGTATTTCCTATGCTAGGAGCTGACCTTTTATTTTTTTATATTCATAGCCTAAATGAGTAGAAATACTCCCAATAAGCGGATTGGCGTGCAAAGCACGCAATATTTTGTGTATTGAAAATACTCCCAGTATGCGGGTTGGCATGCGAAGCACGCAATGCATTGTGTATTAAAAATACCCCCAACGCGGGGGTTGGCGTGCGAAGCACGCAATGCACTGTGTATTGAAAATACTCCCAATACTGGGGTAGGCGTGTTTTCATGTTATAGAAAACGTAAGAAAAAACATACCAAAAGCTAAGTTCTGCTAGCATCTTAAAATTTAGGCACCAACGCTTTTATTATATCAGCTTCCACTATTTTAGCCATTAAACGTTCACAAGTTGATATAGCCGAGGCCAAAAACATTAGAAAATTTCCCCGACCGCTGTTTTCCCGTATATTTTCAGTCCTGCTAGTACTATGCACAATGCCGGCAAGGGTATTTATAGAAATGTCGACAATAATTTGGTGAACCTTTCTACACGAGGTGCATTGGGGCTCACTGTCTAACACTACACCTTTGGTTAAACTGACATTGGTGCCTGCGAGGCTCAGGGTGGTTAGTCAAAATTATTGAAATGTGGGAGAAGAACAAAAATTCTTAAATGACTTCTAAAGTCCGAAATCCCTTAAAATATATGGTGTGCCGAATAAGAAATTTAAAATTGGCGGGCATATTGAAAATTGGCGACTACATTTATTTTTAACTACATCTTTTTCAACTTCTCAAAAAATAATTAAATCACTCAGCGAACCACTGACTTCGGTTAGGCGAATTTCGAAAATTAAATTTATATGTTTTAGGGTTTCAACCAACTAGTTGGGCAATTAGTCTACTCGTGAAGGCAGCTAATAGCTGCCTGCATGTACGAAATATATTAGTAGAATTTGTTTGCACCTCAGCCTCCAGTCCCGGCCTCACGCGCTACTTTGTTCCACCTCAGCCTTGATTATGGACTACTTCGCTTCGCTCGCATCGGTTAAACTCGCTTTATATTTTTGTTGGATAAAACCCCAAAAGTTTAATTTTAAACCTCAAATTTGTTTACTTCCTGCTGTCTTACTATTTTGCAAACAAACTCGTCCGAGCGACTTTACGGCTCTCTAACAATCGCCGTTTTTGTCCGATTTGACCCAAATTTGGTACACACGTTCGTTTTCTAGATCGCAAGTTTTTGACCGGAAGTAACAATGTTTTGAGAATTTTCGTTCTAGAAAGAAACATTTTTGGAGTTTTATCTAAAAAAAGTCGAGTGCGTTAGCCACTCACCCACCGAGACTCTTGAAGTATCTCTTGTAGAGAAAAGGTATAAAAAGGCACTTTCCGGATTTTACTCCTAACGCGTGACGCGGTTTCTCGACCGACACCCCATCCCGATTACACAACGGGCGCAAAGAAGTATAACTTCAAAAATACAGCAGATTATTCCGCACATTTTATTTATTTTTTTCACGGCCTTAAAAACCCGTCTAGTTTCCCCAAAATCGATTGAAACCAAAATACGATAAAAGTACCCAAAAGTACCATGGGGTAGCTTCTGATCCGAGGCCGACGGCCGGGATGCAAACTCGCGAGCGGAACGAAGCATCTCGTGAGCTGGGAGTGTAGTGGGTAAGGTGCAAACGCAAACAAAGGAGTTTCTTGGAAAATTGTTACTTCCAATTCGTTGGGATTTATTGGCGTACAATAGCACTAAAATCAATGAGATAGCATGCGTAAAGACTATGAATCAGCCGACATAATATTATGCCAAGGCCATACACTGTTTACAACGCGTGACTTACAAGGGTCCAGAGCTGCATCCACAGCGCCTTACCCGGCGAGCACTCGTGCATTCGCAACTTAATAACACTTTCTTTACAAAATTTCGTTCTCTTATAGCCCCGAAATTATTCAACAATATTCCAAAAATATGAGAATTTTATATAATTTTAAATCAGAGTTCATACAATTCCGAAGTGGTTTTCGAATATTGTATCCTATGCGGATAGGATACGTGCGACTGCGGTGCTTTGAAATTTGTACGAGAAATTTATGTTCCCACTTTTCCCAGTTATATTTTTAGTATACCTGATTTGATTTTTTTTTTTCAATTAAGTTTGCTACCTTCGTTTCTGTCAAGTGACCTCTTTTTTGTATATGTGACGCGTTTCGGGACTTTTGTCCCATCATCAGAGTTCAGACATAATAAATTACTGCTAAAGTTAATTCAACCAAAACGTTTTTCATGTTTTAAAATGGCGGCCATTTAAAACTTGTTATGTAAAATATCTCGAAAACCGCTAACATTACACAAATACTTCAAGAATGTTATTTGTAAATGACAAACATAACAGGTTTTATATTACTTCTGTAACTTAAAAGATAACTGAGTTGTTGGCTAAAAACTATAAAACATCTATATTGGTAGTTGTTCACAATATCTATAATATGTTAGCGGTTTTCCAGATATTTTACAGTTAAAATTTTAATTGACCGCCATTTTTAAAATATATGTAAACTTTATTTTCACCATTAGAACACGCCCTGAAAGTTTCTCCGTTTCTTAGTGAATCACCCTGTATTATATTAAGCGACTAGCTGATCCGTACGGCGCACAGTGGAGTATTATATCTTGAAACCTGGCCAAAAATATATATATTTTTGTACCTTTAATTTATGTGGTAAAATAAGTTTATTTATGATTTTTAATATATTTAATGACATTTTTAAGCCCAAAAAGAGTTATACAGCCAAAGAGACTTAAAAATTATAATTAAAAATATTATTTTCATTTAACTCCAATTTCTTTTATAAAAACAAGTTCACGGTCGATTCTTAGTAGTGTGGTCTAAAAGTGCTTGAAGTTTAATTTCAGCACTTGTTTCTGAAATATGTATCATATCTTCTCTAGGGTAACACTCTTTCTTATCTTTTTTAACTAGAGAGTAGCATGGGTAGATGTCCTTGTTTGCTGACTGGATTATTTCATACTGCCTTCTGGTTAAGTCAGCTTCAACAAAAAGAGCCGGGACTTCGGAAGGAGTATACTTTTTTACTGTAATTTTTTCCGGTGAAGTAATTGTATCCTTATTTTTTTTAGCTTTTACAGAGTCACAGAAATTTTTCTGATTAAATCAGCTGCGTCAGGATTTCCTGCAGCTCGCAGACTCATCGAAGCCTGCATACGTCAGTGTGGAAACATTGTGCCTTAGTTCTTCTGTTTTTCTCCTTTTTGACCTTTAGCTCATTCATTGAAGTCCATTGGTGGGCAGCCCGGGGCATTTCTAAACCTTTCGAAATTTTTTTGAAACTTGACAGTTCCTTCAAGCCAAATTTCATTTTTTTAAAGAAACCTGTCTTCTTTATGGTTGAAAGCAGCCCATTTCTTCTTAAAGTAAGATTTAAAATAGCTTAAAGTTTGTCTAAGATTTCCTATTTCACCATCTGGAAATTGAAGAATTTCTGCTACTCTGTTTTCCATGTAATTTAGGTTATCGTCCAAAAGTCAATCCGGACTTTCCTTGACAAGCTCAAACAATTTTAAGCGAATAAATTGTCGCTCCATTTTCCAGTCTGAAAATAAAGGGTGAATTTAGGTTTGATGAATGATAACTTAAGTTTTTTTATAACTTAAGAATTAAATAATAAATGATCTAGTTTCGAATTGAAAATTTTGAACTCATTTCTAAAATTGTCAAACCTTTAAATTATTTTCATTAAACACTAAATTTTGGTGTAAATCAGTTTAAAAAGGTTAAATTACATAAAGTTACTTAAACTTTTATAATTTTTTTACTTAAAAACCCATTAAAAAGAAGATTTTTTAAAATTATTTATAAAAAAATGGCAACTACATGCGGAAGATTTTACTGCAGGAATTAGTTAAGTGTTAAATGAAGAATAATATAGTATCAACAAGTTGTCCCGGGCAGACCCTGAACATGATTAAAACCTTAGCTTAAATAAAATAACATAATAATTTACTTCTTGACTAAATACATGAAACCGTCAGAAAAATTCAATTAAGTATTGTTATTTAATTTTAAATAAACTATGAAAACATTAGCTACTTACCTCGCAAATCACTGTGGAAAAATTATCACTGGTCAATCAAACCATAAAAAAACTATATAACAATTTATATTGAACATAGAAAGTGATCAAGAAACTCAACCGTGGCGCGTCGTCAAAGACTTGTGGTTCAACTGACGTTTAAGATAAGGCGTGTGGCTTATCGTCCCGATATTCCGCCTAGTAAATAGGCTATATGTTTATCAATTAGGAAATACCAATATTGATAGTATTTATTGACTTTTAGTATTTCAGTTTTGGCCATCATTTAAGGGTAAATACTCCACTGTGCGACATTGCCCGTGGTGGTTGGTATTTTCACTCTTTTTAACGTAGTAATTGTATTCTTTTTAAGTGTTCAGTCAGTGAGTGGTATTTGACTTATATATATATAGATCTTGAATAATAAAAGCACTATTGTCATAATAATAAAAGATCTGAAATTATGATTTTTATAACTTTGATCCCCCCCAAACGCCTCCTAAAATTTCGAAATTTTTCATACCCTTTCTTAGTGAGCACCTATGGCCCTAGAGGAAGCTACATACTAAATTTCATTCCAATCCTTTCGGTAGTTTTGAAGAAATCGTGATTTAATAACTTTGATCCCCCCAAAAGCCCCCTAAAATTTCGAATTTTTTGAAACCCTTTCTTAGCGAGCGCCTATGGCCCTAGAGGAAGCTACATACCAAATTTCATTCCAATCTGTTCAGTAATTTTGGAGAAATCGTGATTTAGTCATTTTTACCCCCCAAACCCCCCTATAATTTCTAATTTTTTAAAACTCTTTTTTTTGTGAACACTTATGGCCCTAGAGGAAGCTACATACCAAATTTCATTCCAATCCGTTCGTTAGTTTTGAAGAAATCGTGATTTAATAACTTTGATCCCCCCCAAACCCCCCTAAAATTTCGAATTTTTTCTAACTCTTTTTTAGGGAGCACCTATGGCCCTAGAGGAAGCTACATACCAAATTTCATTTCAATCCGTTCGGTAGTTTTTGAGAATGGTGATGAGTGAGTCAGTGAGTGAGTGAGTGGTATATCGCTTTTACATACATAGATTATTTTTAAAAAATGTGTAATGACATCCCAAAACGTGTCTGGGGACCATAATCGGTGCTCATTTACTACTCCCTATCTAAGGTATCACCATAAGGGTCACTGCGCTTAGCTCGCAGCGGACAAACTCGCTTCGCAAGTATGCTTCCCGGCCGTAGGCCTTGAAACAAAGCTCCCTCACGGTAAAATCCCCCTAGTGAACCTGGGTACTTTTATGGTAATTTACGTTTTGATCGATTTCGGGGGAACCGGACGAGCTCCAAGGTCTTGTAAAAAAACAAAATGTTAAACATTAGCTCATTTATTTATTTGTTTAGATAAACCCACAAAAAAGTTACATTGTAGTACGAAAAATCGCAAAAGAAGAGCTTCCGATTGTAGGACTTATGGCTAACGCACTCGTCCGAGCCACTTAGAAACCCGTCGTGAGTATCAAAAACGGACCAAATCGGACTTAAAACGCGGCCGTTAGAGTGCAAACACATATATAGCCTACATAATGTTTAATGACACCCCAAAACGTGTTCTGGGGATCATGTTCGGTGCTAATGGACTACTACCGATCTAGGTCCCAAGAGTCACTCCAGTAGCTCATCTTTCCTATGGAAATTCGCTAAAAACAAACATTTAAGCGCGCCGCGTAGCACATTAATATTGTGTTTACATCAATAAACTGCACAACATACAAGGCCTTCGAACCTGGAGCCTCAGGTCGTCATTTACTGTTAAATAGTAACGACGTAAATAATTATCGCTTTTTTGACAATATGATAAAAAAATTAACAACGTGAGTTCTGTGACGCCGTTCCAGTAACGTTTATCAGCGACAGCTTAAAATGTTTATCCATTCACAAAACACAATTTCGAATTCTTCATCCGAATATTTAACTTGGAGACGCTTATTTCATAATCAACTCAAACGATTTCAATAAAAAAATACCAACATTGATTTGATTAAAAACTAATCGTTGTTATGCTAGCACAGTACGCAATGTGAATTAACCAATTTAATTTTTTATTGTCATTGAAGTAATATAACGCTAACTACGTACTTCCAAGTATATTTCAAACAAAACACGAAATTTTTCAACGAAATATTGGTAAAGACAAAACGGATCCCAACCTTCAGTAGAACACAGCCATAACCTAAATAGCTTAAGAACACTGTTGCACAACGTACGCTTTTCAATGTACAAAACAGAACGTGTTTGTATCTAAATACACTAAAAACACAATCAAATAAAATGTTTGCACTTACATTAGGTAACTAAAAGAAAATAGGAGCTGAAACATTCGTCGAATGTCTTACAATGAAACAATGGTCGCTCGATATAAACATTGAGGCATGCGCGTTGACCGTCCTACGCGCTATTACTCATCCTGAAAACATGTTAACAATAAATCGCAGTTATGAAATACGAAGTTGTAATTAACATTTTGTGATTCAGAAGTGTACGCTCTGGTACGTAGTGTAATCAGAAATTTCTGTTTGAGATGAATATACGTGTTTCAATTTCCTAATTTTGCAATAGTTACTTAGTTCTTGTAACATTTGTTAATAACAATTTTGCTTATTACAAAAATATACTTACCAAACGTAAACAAATATTTTTGCCGCGTAAGAAAGCAATAAGTGACGAGCATTGAAACATCGCGTTATAGATAGTGCTCGGTTTTCCTCGGATGTTCACGCAGTGAACCTGCGCGCTGAACCAAGACAAACTAAAGTGGTCCCCAAGTAACAATTGCTTCTAGTGAATTTCCATAGGAAAGTAGAGCTATTGCAGTGGCTCTTATGGTGAGACCTAAGAGAACCCATCATGGTCCACACACAGGTTTTGGTGTCATTAAAAATGTTATATAGGCTATACAGGGTGATTCTGGAAGGAAGAAAGGTACTTTAAAAACTTGTCCTACTAATGAAAATAAAGATAAAAGAACATATTTAAACATAGGTTCGAAAATGCTTCGTTTTCCAATTAACCACCATTTCGTTATTTTTACAAAATACTTAATATCTTTGGATGTAGAAAATATATATTAAACGCAAATTTTGTAATCATATTTTGACATTGACATCTTTAAGCCATGTACAAAAAAACCAAAACATGTTTTCATACGTTTTCAAAATGGCGGCCGTTTAAAATTTGTAATGTAAAATATCTCGAAACTAGCTAACTTTAAAAACAAATTTTAAGAAACAAAATATTTCCTTTTCAACACGTTCACTGCTAAGGACGCACATGTGAGCTTGACACTGAACACTATGAGAAGCTGCAGACGCACAGTGCATTACACGCCAACCCCCATATTGGGAGTATTTTAATACAAAATGCATTGCGTGCTTCGCACGCCAATTTTAAGCCTACATGCTATGAACGCGCAGGTGCGTCCGCTTTAAAATATTAGTGATTATTACGTAGAAAGGGTTAAAAATAAAGTAATTTCTTCTCATTTAGACCATAAATATATAAAATAAAAGGTCAGCTCCTAGCGTAGGAAATACGAAATTTGCGTGGCAATGAACGTGTTAAGGGTCTGCTCCAGTAAACGAAAAAGTAACCGGAAACGCAAGCGCTTCTCTCTATAACCGTATCTGAACAGTGCATTTTCTTAATGCTGAGCGTTTTGACATTGCCTCATTTCAAACCATTTTATAATTCCATCTTTATAAAATTTCGGATCCGGCTTGCAAATTACTTTCATGGACAGCACATATTTTTTTTGAAAATAACTCGGTTACCTTTTAAATTACACAAAAATAATAAAAAAAAGTTACGTTTGTCATTATAAAACGAAACTTTTTGTTTCTTGAAAGTTAACACATTCGTGACTTTCTAAATATTTTACATTAAAAATGTTAAACGGCCGCCATTTTGAAAATATATGAAACAACTTTTTGGTTTTTTGTACACGGGAAAAAGATGTCATACCAAATATGTAGCAAAAATTTGCGTTCAATATACTTCCTACATCCAAAGTATTAAGTATTTTGTTTAAAAAAAAGGACAACTGGAAAACGGAGCATTTCCGAACCTATGTTATATGAATTTGTTTCTTTATTTTCTCCAGTAGAACACGTCCTGAAAATTTCTCCGTTTCTTTCTGAATCACCCTGTATAGGCCTCGCAATCTAATGGCCGCATTTTACCATCGATTTGGTTCAAATTTGGTACACACGTTGGTATTCCGTCCAACTAGCTCGAACGAGTTCGATAGCCAAACAAATCCAACAACAGGAAGTACGTTTTTTGACCGAAAGTAAAAAATTTTGAGATTTTTCGTACTAGAATGAAACGTTTTGGTGTTTTATCAAATAAAATAAATATATATTATTCTCCACTTTTCGGTTTTTTTACACGACGTTATAGACCGTCAAATTCCCCCAAAATCGATCAAAACATAAAATACCGTACTAAAAGAACCCGGTTCGAACCAACGTGAGGGATTTTTACCTTCAAAGGTCGTAGTAGCCTAGTCAACGAATGCCCAAAAGGAGGGGGGGGGGGGGCTAGAAGAAAAGTCAATAAGCGGAAAGATCATCTATAGTACATTGTTTGGGGTACCTAGTAGTACAACATACTAAAAGTCCTTGACCCAAGGGGTGGCGGAAAAGGGGGGAGAGGGGTTAAACGTCCCATTTTTTTAATTTTTTGCCTATATCTCAGTAGCGGTTGGTCCTACAAAAAATATATACTCATACAAAATTAAAGCTGACACAATTCTCTACATTTTTCATTACTATAGTATTTTTGCTATCTGCAACCGTTAATGAGATACTGTATACGCTCTCGGAAATAGGTAATTTTCGTAAAAAACGTTTCTTCCCATTGGAATACTTTATTATTTGTTCCCCATGCGGCCTACCCTCACGAGCTCTCTCCAGTTCTTATCTCGCTGTAGTTGAGTTACATAAGCGTTCGTAGAAAGTCAAATTATTGTGTTTTCACCACAGTATATTATTTTATTTTATTATTACTATTATATCGCGATGTCGACGGAAAAATGTTTTGTTTCTCGCTTTAGTTGAGTTAGTTTATATAATGTCATACGTCCGTAGGAAGTCGAATTATTGTGGTTTTCGCCTTTATATTGTATTATTATTATATCCGGTATATTTTATTAGTATTATATGCGGTATACTTTATTGTTATTATATCCGGTATATTTTATTATTATTATATCGCAATGTCGACGCAAAACGTGTTTTGTTTGTGACGAGAACTTGAACGAAAGTGGTGGTAAAGTGTCCTGTGTGAGTGCAAAATTAATAGCTTCATTGGTAAGTGCTACTTTACAAAGAAATTACGGAAAAAGCTCCAACCTTGCAGGTTTGACATCCCTCAAAGTTCATTCCACATGCAGAAAACCGAACGTGTTCTTCCTATACGTGAGCCGAAAGAATTGCAGCTTATGTGATGAAACAGGCCACTGTTTTGAAACAGCCATTGATAAGTCAACAGAATCACAAGTCGTTGTCATTGAAGAGGACACAGACCTCATAGTCCTTCTGATTGTGCTAATCCCCGAAGACCAATACATCATAATTATGAAACCAGGCCGAGGAAAGGTGCCAACCGGTCTGTATTTCCACCGCTGAGTTACAGGAGCTCATTAACGGTTGCAGATAGCAAAAATACGAGTATAAGAATGAAAAATGTAGAAAATTTTGTAAACGTATGTATTTTTTGTAGGACCAACCCCTACTGAGATATAGGCAAAACATCAAAAAATGGGATCTTTAATCCCCTTTCCCCCCTAGGGTCAAGGACTTTTAGTATGTTATACTACTAGGTTCCCCAAACAATGTACCATTGTTGGTCTTTCCGCTTATTGACTTTCCTTCTAGAATCATTCGTTGACTGGGCTATAGTAAAAACTCGCAAAGCAAGCTTTTCAGCCGCGAGCGGTACGTTGCAGCATATGAGTGTTTGGCTAAAGTGCAAACAAATTCTACTAACACATTTCGTACGTGCAAGCAGCTATTCAGTACTTTCGCGAGTAGGCCAATTTTTTTTAATAGTTGAAACCCTAAAAAACAAATATAAGCTTAATTTTGGAAATTCACTAAACTCACGTCAGCGGTTCAGCTGCATGATCGAATTATTATGTAGTGTAATGTATAAGTTGTGTTTGAAATCTAACGGCCGTAACTACATATCAAAAAAGGAAGTTTGTTATATTCAAGGGTAAACTATACTGTATGGACTTTCTGTTGTGTAATTCAAATTATGAGATTTGAAAACTAAAACAGAATGTTGATGTAATGCGGCGAGATAGGTCATGTAAGTCAAGATAAAGGAAAACGTTTCCATAAACATATGTCCGGAAACCCTTCTTTTGCCAGCTATCTGCCGTTTTGTTTTTTAATAATAATTTATATGTCTAGAACGACTATACCGATTGAGATGAAATTTTGCACGGCACTCATCAATGTAAAGACCTACTTTGCGCAGTACTCATCAATGTAAA
>JAGFPH010000195.1:595246-607762 GCA_018207615.1 Philaenus spumarius | reverse complement strand
AAGACCTACTTTGTGCAGTACCCATCAATGTAAAGACCTACTTTGCGCAATACTCATCAATGTAAAGACCTACTTTGTGCAGTACTAATCAATGTAAAGACCTACTTTGTGCAGTACTCATCAATGTAAAGACCTACTTGGAAAAATTTATGATTCAAATAATTCGTTTCAAAATGGTTCCAGTTTAAAAATTTTAAATGAGAATAATTTAAAACCTTTGTATTTTAGAGTAAATTTGTGTAGTCGGTTTTAGTTCCTATCGAATGGTATAAGTCAAAACTATTAGTCCGATTATAACGCGGGGGGACGTTGTTGAATTAATGCCACCAATACAGGCTACTTTCATTATACGTTTTTTGGGCCACCGATTCCACCCAAAGTATTGCTCCACTAAAAATGCAAAAAAAACACAAATTTTAGTATAAACAATAATTATATAAAATCAAATTAACAATCTTAAATAACTAAATGTGATGCCCTAATTTTAAAAATAATTTGTAATTTTAGTGAGCTAGGCCTAAATGAAATTGAACCAACATTATTCTTAGGGTTAATCAAATGGGTTAAAAACAACCCCCTGAGTAGAAAAAAAGATAGAACGCATGGTCAAGCTTTTTATTGTAAATTTGAATTAAACAGCCATTGAAAATAAAAAATAAAATGTTCATTAATTAACAAATAATAACTATCTTGAACTACCCCGTCAAGAATTAAAAAATATCTAAACTTAAGTACACATGAAAAAAACGTTTGGATATATAGTTTTTGCACTTTATTTTAATTTATAACTAATTAGGAAATTTTAAAAAAATTCAAAAAATTTGCTTTAATATAAATGTACTTTATATTTGATATTTTCTAACCCCCAAAGGGGAAATTAGTGGTAGTTTTAATCCCTAAAGAGATGCAAACAGTTTTGCCATAAAAAGGCTATACAAAATTTAAAGTGTAATGTCAAAAATACATGTTTTACATATTTTTGATTTTACGATATTTCTACCCCCTCAAAGGATGTAAATAATTTACAATATTTTTTTAACGCTAGTTTCCCAAAAATTTTTCTTGCAAGTACATGCACACTACTAAAACCACTACTTTGTTCTAAGTTTTCATCTACTTTCTAAAATACAAGGAAAATATGATTTTTATCAACTTTTTTTTAATATCTTGAAAACTATAGCACAAAATTTTAATAAAACTTTGTTGTACTTAATAAAGCCCGTTCACGAAATATGTTGCAATGTAAGAGGGAAAGGGTATGTTCATAAACCTGATGAACAAGAAAGAAAAGCCTGAAGCAAGCTTTGTTTACTTATACCAGTAATGGTTGTAGGCCTAACTGTATTTATTTTCTAGTGTGCATGACAGCTTTGAATGTATTGCAATTGTGTACAATTTTTTGACATGCTCTCATCAAACAATAAATAACTTTATGTTGAAATATTTACCTAAAATAAATCATGAATGAAAGATCCTTAACATTTGCCACTTCTGACGTTCCCCATTCACAACGTATTCACCACTGGGAATGGGACTTCCCCTCTCCCTCTTCTGTAACCATGACAACCTCTTGGTTGCCATATCAAATAGGGGGAGGGAAGGTCATCACTTTTCTTTAGTATATCAGACAATTTATTATTTATACTTTGGATTGGAATATCTATCGCATATATTATTTCTCAAGACTATTTTTTTGTCGGTATGTCATAACTGCCTTAATACATCATCAAATTACATGAATGAGGCATCATTTTAAAGCTTTCCTTAAAACCACTACACGGGAAAAATAGACAAACAGCTTAAAATTCATGTTTTAATAACAAAAATTGATTTAAAAAACTTTTATATTATACTCTGTATGTTCCTAATGAAAGGCGCCATCTACTAACCATCTGTTTAACTAGCATGACAGCTGTTAGTTAGATTGTTTACACTGTAAGATTGTATAGGGAAACTGTTATTTATAAACCAATGTAAATAAATAAACTTAATTAACTAAATTAAATCAACGTGTTAAATCAGGTAAATGTAGGCCTACTCCGAACTTGCGAAATATTCGCACGGGTCAGCTAGTTTAGACATAATATAGTAACCCATTTTAATTTGTATTAAATTTAATTTTATAATTACTGTAAAACAAAATAATAATTAACATATCATGTTATGCAAGAGGTTATGTATGCCTTTAGTTGTCCCTGGAGCAAAATATACACTGATGACTGCAAAATTGTAATCTGAATAGTTAGTTTTAATCTGTAACCTGAAGTCTAATTGAATTACATTTTCATAAGAATAATGTAAAATGTTGGTACGTAAATAAATTAAGCAAATATAAAACAATTGCAGTGATGACATTGATTTTAATCTGTCTTAACCTAGAATTATTTTTAATTTGTAATAATTACCTGCTTACACGCTTCCTCAGCAAGGGGTTATTTATTTAAACTACAAGTGAAAAAACATGGACCAAGACCGGGATTTGAATCCAGGACTTTTACCTTTCCTTATAAAGAGTGTTACCACGGAAAGGTAAAGGTCCTGGGTTCAAATCCCGGTCTTGGTCTATGTTTTTCCACTTGCAGTTTAATTAACCTAGAACATTTGTTAGTTTAATTCAATAAAGGATCCTTTAAAAAAGTAAACAGATTATAAATAAACTAGAGGATCCACCCCTGCTCACTTCGCTCACCAATCTCTGCGGTGACTTGCAGCGAATCAAATGCAAACAAATTATTGTATAGTCTGATGTTTTCACTGAAATTACGATTGATTAATATAGAGGTAGGCTAGTTGGATTGGGTTTAAATCCAGGATCCGTAAGTGACCAGTAGGTTCCAGAGTTTTTGCGTGAATAACAGGAATATTTTGTATATAATAAAGTCATATTAAACTAACCTAAAAAAGCCGTTGGTAGTAAAAATAATCAACCAAATCTAAATTTTTCCAAATTGGTTGCTATGGTAATAAATGTAAATGCCTTCAAAAAAACCTGTGTTGGTTCAGTATAGGTCTACTGTACAGGCGGGAGCGTCCTGCCCGCCAAGAAAACTGCATTCGAGATGAGCGACCAAGAACACTGTTTACGCGACAGAACAAGTACGGTTTTTCACCCTCCGCTACCTCGGCCCCCTGAGGGTCAACTGTGTTGATTTTTTGTAAACCCATTCTCGAGGGGCCCCTGTGGACATGTACCAAATATTAATTCTGGGGAACATCAGATCATGGAGCTATGGAAGAATTAAAATCGTTATTTTTTACATTTTTCTACTTCTTGTTCTTTGACAGGGCTACAGCCTCACAAACATAATGGATCAAGTTTATATTTTGAACACATGTTTTGTTATGCTCGAACGAGTGCCTTTTGTGCCATTAGTCCCCCCCCAAAAAAAAAAAAAGGGGTACAGGGTTTCACCTCCCTTACTCGGGGAGAGTCACTGGGATTGATTTTTCTTACACCAATTTTCAAAGTGTCTTTGAGGATGTGTACCATACTTTAACTCTTGGGGGAAAAAAACCTATTTGTTTTACAATAATCAAATAATAAAATTTAAATTTGTTACAATAATAAAATTTGGTATTTGTTATTGTATCTTTAATTTTACAAATAAAGGGAGTTTAATGTGCCATAATTGTAACAGTGTAGGAACACAGTCGTGTGTGATAGAATTCTTAGAATGCCTTTGAGAACAGGATTAAAAACACTACATAAAATGGTATTTGCTACCAAAGGTCACTGGGTACTGTACCTCAAAGATTACAGGTGCGATACATGTGGAACAATTGGACTAGTCCGCCAGAAATTCAATATTATGTCAGCTTCAAGTTATATAGTGATTCTATATTCTATTAATTAAATTTAATAACAGTTTCATAAACTTTAAAATAACTAATGTTCCTAATACTAAAATTTCAATCACTGAATCAATTTATAGTCCTATAGCTGCAATTTGTCTTTACGATACTAGTATAAATCAAGGTCACTATAAGTCAGTAATTCACTCAGTTCGGTACAAAATGGATTTGCGCCAATGACGACACTATTACAGAGGAACGTTGGCCCATTGGTTCAAAAAATGCGTACGCCCTAATTTTGAAAATTCGTTAAAAACAACAACTTTAAATAAATAAAGAAATTGAAATCAAAAAGTTACTGAAAACGCAGAGAATGAAACCACAGAAATTTTAGTTCCTACAAAATTTAATGTATCTGCTAAAACACAAGCAGTAAAGAAATTAGATTTACTTTGGAACAAAAACATAAAGAGAATTTTAACACAAGGCTTGGAACTACAAGTTCAGGTTATTAACAGATTTGTAGAGTTATTAAACATATAGTCGCTACAACATTAACATCTGAATGAAACTACTTTTTATCTAGTCCAGGAGCATAATGCACATTTACCTAGACCGTGGGTATTTTTTTTAAGGGAAAGTGTGACTATGTGGAATCTGTTTATAATATGCTACATAATGGTGTGGTACCGGGTGTTTACTTTCAATTTGCGCCGTTTAGTTTTATGACGTCATAAATCCAAGACGGCTGCCATATGTGACATATATTCATTAAATGAAGAATAACTCCTTCCAGAGTGCTCGTACGCAAAATGTACAAAGAATATTTTTTGTTGGGCTTAAGCAGACGAACAAATTAGATCCTTATAAATTTTTCCATATCTTTTACAGTTTGCGAGTTATGGGCAATTAAATATTATTGCTCGGTTTCGAACATGTTACCATCAGTTATTTCTTATGGGATGAAAAACTAATAATTCTGTTGTTTTTTTTTTTTAACTTTAACACAATAACTTTAATAGTACAAATATATATTTAATAATACAATGCAACATTTTACTAATACATGTACAATGATATTACACAATCATTAATGAACAAATGATAACTATATGGCATTGTTCTGTAGAAATCATAACTAACTCCATTATATATAACAAATTTGTAGTAGTGCCAAGTAGTAGTTGTATACAATCTTCAAATCTGTTATTAGTCCAGTCAAATGGTGATTTGGCCAGGAAAAAAATATAGAAGTTTTTTTTTTCACTCGTTCTATATGTTTTTTGGGATGCTGAATCCGAATTTCAACTTTGCTACTTCCTCCGGATATGGCTTCACACCAAAAATCGCAAAAAAACTCAAAATTTTTGACCTTTTTTCAGTTTTTTGCCAAAAAATCATAAAAATATGCATTTTTTGAGGTAGACCTTCATACTTAAAAATAAAATACATTAAATTTCCTACAAAAAACATTCCTCAAATGTATTTTTTGGTTGAATGGTTTAGCCGCTAGAGCGCGCTGAAAAAAGGCAAAAATTTCCCACTTTGTGGGAAACCCTGTTTTCTCATTTTTTGGCAAAAAACTGAAAAAAGGTAAAAAAATTTTGAGGTTATTTGGGATTTCCGGTGTGAAGCCATATCCGTAGGATGTAGCAAAGTTGAAATTCGGATTCAGCATCCCAAAAAACATACAGAACGAGTGAAAAGAAACTTCTATATTTTTTTCCTGAAACAAGCACCATCGGAGACTATTTGACTGGACTATATGTATTGGTATAAAAATCATTATTGAGATCAAATTTTTCTCTTAAAAAAATTGTCATCACCATCTAAGTCTCCCGATGAATCGTCATTGTTCGTATAGTCATCATCATAGTTGTCACACATATCTTTGTCTCCTCCACACACACATAGTTCAGAGCACTTTAGGTTGTGGGCAAGGCAATTACATATTGGAGTACACTTTCTTTTAATACAAGAAGGACTGTCTCTGGAGCGCATGGTAGCATACACATTACAGGAGCATAATGGTCGTTGGTCTCTTTCAATTCCCAACCAAAGTTTAATGGTGAAGGCAGATCTGGGTAAGGCTCATCAGCACGGCACCATTCTATGGTTTGATAATGAACTCTATCAACATATGGTGTCAGTGATGCTCTTGTTGGTAGCAAGTTTTCTCCTTGAGTTTCTTTCTTTGTGAACATCCACCATCTCAGTTCTCCAATGTTTGATATATTTGTGCCAGGGACATGGTAGACTTGGCATATGAACTTTTCTATTAAAAGTCTATCCATATCAAGACAATTGTCTACACTTCCAAGATTACAGCTTCAAGAATGTCATCTGCTTTACTGAACACTTTCCAAAATGAGGTTTTCCCCTTTCTTTTCCAATGTTCCGGTGGTGTCAGTTCCAGACAATGCATGCAGACCTAGTAATGCTGAAGTCTACTTTGGGCCCAAGGAATCAGTTACTTTACTGATATTGATCATTCTTTGATTTTGACCAACTCCAGTTACAAAAATTGTGTTCAGTGGAAAGAGCTAGGACCACCACAATTCAAGAACGAAGACATCTGTATCAGGTGAGTAAATAAACAGGTGAGCACACAAACCCTCATTTTCTTCATTGGCTTATTCACCAGTGATTGATATGCAGACCACGTAGGTAAGAAAACATCACCTAAAGAAATTTCATTATCGTCTTCATCAGGATTTTCATTTTTGTCATTAATATGGTCATCCAGACTGGCCATCATTTCAGCATATTTGTTAATACCACTAACATGAGCCATCATCCATACAAAATCTTCAAGTTTGCTGCAATACATCAATTCTCGATTTCTCCGATTGTACCCAACGCTGGGCTGAACTTTAGACACACTAACTTTCTGTTAACTTGAAATGCTACAGTGCAAAAGTTCAGTGAGAGACTTTGGAATGGTGTCGAGTGAACGTCAGGAAGGTGCCTGAGAGAGTACAAAAGGCTCATGAGTATCAGCCTCAGCTTCTACTTGGTACACAGCCATAACTGTTCCATGGAGAGTGTTCTTACCTTAAGGAGTGTCTTCTTGGAAGTCAATATTATCAGCTGCACAGAAAATAAATCTCCCTACAACTAGGACTCGTGGTATGTATATGCCTCCATTTGAATCCATACATTTAATAACTTCGCTCGCAATATGAGTTTCCATTCTGAGGATTGTAACATACTCGATAGAAGTTCCTAAATTATGAAGAAACTGAATTAGAAATTTGCTTCTTGTTTCTGAGTGAACAGTAAGCCCCACAGATACCTGCAATGGCATATTCCTTGTATGTCGAACTTTGGTATCTATTGCTGCTGATGCCTGGTGAGGTGACATCATTTCATATATCAACATTTGGGAGACTCTTTGATCCTTATTTGACGAATGTGCATCTTTCTTGTTTTCACACCACTTAAAAAAATGATACACTTGTTTTGGGATAACTTCTTCCGTGTCTACTTCTTTAAGGGACCCGCTGAAAGTCCATTTCTCAAGTTTCATAACAGAAGCTCGTAATATCTCAGCTGCATCAAAGAGGATTTCCATGTCTTTTTCTAAGTCTTCATATGCATCCTTGGCAATAGCAAGACTTACATTAGCTGTAGTAGCCTTTAGTGATACACGCTGTGGCTCGTTCACTCTCTTTGGTTTACTGAAAATAACACCAACACTTTAAGTGTTACACCAACTATATTGTGTGAAATTAACTTTACAGTGAATCCCTTTATATAAACTACAACCTTGAACGATTCAAGTAACCCCCTTCCCTTGTGTATATTAAACTGAATCATTACTAGTTAAGAGTTAAAACAAACATTATAGGTTAAGAAATAGCCAATATAAACAAAACCAGTTGAATTATGTATTTAAGATTAAAACCTCAAGAGTCAAAACAATTGCTGAACACGAACAGCTGTTAGTAATTAGTCAAGATGTTGTATATATGTTAATTTAGTTTTAAGGTTATGTTCAAAATGTTTCATGTTATTAGATTATAAGAGTTACAATGTTTAGTTAAGATTAAATAATAATAGATGATATGATTTGGCACATTACAAATAATTTTAAACTCAAAATTCGTTAAAATAATTTGAAGGACTTTACAATGGCACCAAACCATATCATTGAATATTCAACTTATCAAATGTAGGTCAGTGAGACAAATAAACAAAACAAAGCCTAGCCTAATGACCCAGTAGGCCTATAGTAAAGTGCATGTAAATCAGAGCCTAATCAAATCATAAAATGAACTGTAAAGAAGTAAAAGCCATATTTAGAAACTATTCAATCAACCATATATGTTAGAATATTGTGTGAAATTAACAGAATCTAAGTATCCATTTGTGTAAAGAAAACAATCTTGTAACCTAAAATTCAACACCATAGCTTAAAACTTTCAATGTAAATATTAAACACAGATCACTAGTAACAACAAACCACATATAAGAAATAATTATATTGATTTATTTATTAACTGAAGTGCATTAGACATATGAACTAGTAAAATCCATACGAATTGTACGATTCAATTTGCAGACGAAAAGTCCTGGATCAAAACAATGCAGAGCCATGTTTGTTTATAAGAAATTGGGTATGACGTAATCGACCATCGAATCAAAATATGAATGTAAATAAATATTCAACTTATTAGAACACAGTGGAAACCGACAAAATTATATCTATTAGGAATAATTAGACCTTAAAGTAATATTAGTTCAAGCCAAATGTGTTAGAAATAAATAGGATAATTAATATAAGCATTGACTGTAATAACGGAAATCGTCAAATATGGCTGGCGCGCAAACCAAGTTGATTTTCAAAAGGTGACGCGATTTAAATAATTAAACTTATAGATAATATTTTAGCATCAAAGTAACTATAAAAATTTGTATAATAAATAGACAGAAAGTGAATATTTACACCATGAACGATATAATTAATCCCTTTCAAAAGGCTGGGAAAACACCGTACGCTAAGTGGAACAACCAATAGAGAACTTCAGAAATCCATAGCTAGCGCCTGGGCATCGCAGCGGTTGCACGCGAACTAAAAACAGACGCGGTAGTTTGAGAAGCTTTTCAAAAGGACTCCAAAAGAGACGCTGGAAGAAGCAAGATGTGAATTTGCAGTTAATAAGTTTTCGTGTTTTTAAAGTGCGAATATATTCAAATCAATAAACTCAGTGACTCAAATTATAACAGATGTGGTATACCTGTTCTAATAATACATAACTTAAAAGCCATTCAATATATAGTAGACTGTAAAAGAAACAAATAAGAACTTTGAAATTATTACAAATCAACTATAAGCTTAATGATGCTATATTTTTTATAATCTTAACTTCTTTCAATTTACTCAAGATGTGATACACACAATAGTCAATTCAAGTCCAGGCATGTTACCTACCCGAGATTAATTTAATTTAAAGACTTTATAATCCATCCACAAAGATATTATTGAACTTTTCAAATAGTCAAGAACATTTATGATTAAACTGAGCTTCAGCCGATAGCAAAAATATTAATAAATATACAATTTTAAAAGCTTTAACTTCAAGAAAATAACAAAATTAAAATCTTTGAAAAAACCATGTTAATGTAATCTTTATTTGAATAAATCAAACTTCTATTTATTGTATCCAATCAAATCTATGTGTTTTTAATTTCATTAGTCAATATCATAGATATATTTATCATTACATCTATAATAGAAATCCTATTATAAAATGCCGACCAACGTTTGGGCTTGAATAGACTATTGAAATCCCGTTTGAAGATCAACTTGATACTTAAAAATATATTGTAAAAATAAATAATTATAGGCCTAAGTTAAAATAAGATTATCTAGATTTAAATATATATGTAATAGGTTAAGGAATGTCAATTTAGATCTAAGTACCCAAAATAGCTTATAGCCTAAACAATAACCCAATTAGACACAAAATAATAATAATAATAATTTTAAATATATATATAAAGCAAATATCATGGATCCTAAAGAACAAGAAATACAAAAATATAATTTAAGACCTACAGTCCCCCAAACAGAAAAAGCAAAGGAAGGAGAACTCAAAAATCTTAGACCTCCAACCTCAACCACCAGTACTTTACCAAATACCTTAGAAACACCTACCACTAACAATACAGAAGTAGACAATTTAAACACGACCAATATGGAAGATAGTGAAACCACCCAAACAACCCCTGTAGAAGCCACACAACCAACCTCTGGCACAGCAATAACATTGGAACAAATAGTCTCTATACTTCAAACTTTAGAAACCAATATTAGTACAAAATTGAAAACCGACATAAAGTATTTAGAAACTAATTTAGAAACAAATATGAATACAAATATGAAAGCTTTAGAAACTAGTATGAAAACAAATTTAGAAACCAATATGAAAACAAATATGAAAGCCTTAGAAACCAACATGAAAACCAACTTAGAAACCGACATGAAAACTTTAGAAAATAATTTAGAAACAAAATTAAATTTATCATTTCAACAGCAGGAGAATAACTTTATTTCAAATTTTAAAGAGGTCCAAAATGAAATTGAGGGATGGAAAGACAGTATAGATATACGAATTTCTCAAATGGAGGAGAAATTTACAGAAAATTTAACATTAATAGAAGAAGCGGTCCAGGCTAACAATAATAGATTAAATAATGTAGAATCAAAATTAAACAATACCATAACCAAACAAAATTTTGAAGAGACACTAGCAAAGCAAGATGAAAATTTAAATGCAAAATTAACCCAACAATCCACGCAGGTTATGTTAGAAGTACAACATTTAATCGATGAGATACCTAAAACCCCATTCGAAGATAGACCATCCCCACCGATCAACGTAATTTGTGGAGGTAATAACCATGTGGATTACCAAAATGCTTTACAGCCTATACTACCAAAATTTAATGGTCGACAGAACAACCCAAACGAGTATCTGTACCGACTACAAAGGTACTATGAAAGATTAACCCTAAGGAAAATCGGCCAACAGGGAGACAACCAGGAATGTTTACTCGACATGATCGAAAACAGCCTCGAAGGTAGCGCAGCTAGATGGTGGCAGCTTGTCAAGTATGAAGTCACCAACTTCAAACAATTCAACACCCTGTTTCTAGAAAAATTTTGGAACCGAGACGTCCAAAAGGGGACAAGACAAAAACTGGAGTTCGAAAAATACAGACCTGGAGGAAAACTCAACCGATGTGAGTACTTCACAGAAAGAGTAATCACAATGCGCTCCATGATACCTCAACCACCTGAAGAGGATATTATTGCTACACTGGTGGAACATTTCGAAACCAGGATTCAAGATGCGCAACGTGTACAGAATGTCACCACTGTAAAGGAGTTCGGAGACCTGTTACAACGTGAGGACACGGAGGAGGCCAATGCTGAGATTCGGAGAAGAAGCATCCTGATACGAAACAGTCCGCAATCACCAACCAGCAGACCACAGGCGTACCAACAAACACAAAAACCGAAATTTCGCAGCGAGCAACACCATCCTTACTCGCAATTCCAGAACAGGAACAACTTTGGACACCCATATAGGCAGACCAACGCAAGACCACAGTTCCAGCAACAGAGGCCTAATTATAACAATAACGGGAGTAACCATCAACAAGTCAATAGAGGATACCGAAATGAATACCACCCTAGAAATAATTACGACCGACAACCAGGGCCAATTAGGACACAATTCCAACCGAATTATGGATATCAACCACGACCTGAATATCCGAGCACACGCACCGACAGGAGACCAAACAACTATCCGACAGCTGAACAGCAGAGGATATGTCAAGCAATAGCTACAACCCATAGACCAACGACCAGCACAACAGAGAAACCAGTGGGAGCAGTTAACTCAGGACAGGGAGAGTTAAACTCCAAAGCACTGGAATAGAGAACATAAACTATAGATCAAAAGGCTGTACAGGTGAAGTGACCAATAACGAGTTGAACAACACTTCATACCCTACTCCAGTGCCATTAAACAAAATAAATTTCGGAAGCAAGCCCAAAACAATACAAACAAAATTAGAAGAAAACATACTTAATTTATACTGCGACAGGGAATTTCTACTTAAAGAAGATGAAAATGAAACCGAGGACACCTCAAATAATTGTAAATGCCCAGAAATAAAAATTACACTTAATGGAATACCAACAACAACACTTTTAGATTCTGGAAGCACTATAACTTGTGTATCAGAAGAATGGTACCAGAAAAATAAGATCAATCTAGGCCAACATGAACAACTTCCACTCAGCAACACATTTATTACCACAGCACTCAATGGAAAATCGAAACGTGTTTCCCAAATAATATTGCTACAAGCAGAAATAAAACAATTTAAATTCGACGTACAATGCATAGTAGTACCTTATTTAATCAAAGACTGTATACTAGGAATGGATACGATTAGAATATTGAGAATGATTATAAACTTTAAAGATAACACATTGATTATATATAATAAATGCAATGAATTGTTGAAAATAAAGTTTGAAGATGATTATAAAGAATCGATGGAATGCAGGCTACTTAATTATAATGAAAACTATGAGGAAGACACAGAATATAAAGAGTTACAAAAGGAGATACACGAAGCTGTTGAGGATAATAATAACCTAAAATCAAATGAAAAGGAACAAATTGTGGACCTAATAAATAA
>JAGFPH010000195.1:566207-595146 GCA_018207615.1 Philaenus spumarius | reverse complement strand
ATCCAATCAAACCTATGTGTTTTTAATTTCATTAGTCAATATCATAGATATATTTATCATTACATTTATAACAGCAATTCTATTATAAAATGGCTTCCAACAAGTGGGGCATTTAGAGAGAATTATTCATAATAACAATAAATTCAAAAGTAATCATTTTATATTATTATACTTGGCTTCAGAGATTTTACTAACGAAGCTCCCCGCCAAACAGCGTTGACACAATTTTCAAACTCCCCGCTAAACAGCATTGAAATAAATTTCAAGGTCCCCGCCAAGCAGCGTTGAAAGAATTTTCAAGCTCTCAGTCAATCAGCTTCATTAGTACATTTGCTAAAGTTGATTGCTATCATAATAAATGTGAATGATATGTTTTCTTTCAGTATAGGCCTAACCTAAAATTATGTTACGCTTTGACCAAAATCAACTGTTTAGTTTGTAATATGTAACAACACATGTTTGAATTAAAAACAATAAGCATTTTCATTGAATTTTGTTTGTGTTTGTTTTCATTTCAATGACTTAGGCCTAACCTAAGAAATCTGTTGAATGTAAAGAATAATAACTAACTGATTATAAACTTGTGTTGATTGCTATGGTAATGAACATAAATGTATTCCAGAAAAGTGTGTTGGCTCAGTAAAGGAAAACCTAAAATGGTTTTGTTAAGCTTTTGATCCGAACCAGCTTTTTTATTTGTTATAGGGCTGGGAGTATACCCCCCGAATATTCACTATTTGTAAGCTTTAAAATCAAAATTTTGCAAAATCTTTTCTTTTGTAGTTTTTGCTTTTATTGATTCTATGTCAGTCAGTCAGGACAAAGTCACTTATATAAATAAATAAAGGCCTATGATGTTGTAAAAGGCCTATTTGATACCTCTAAATTTGTTACTAGGAAAGACCAATTAGAGGTTAATGTATTTATACAAAATACAAATGTACCAACAACGTATGTGTTAAGTCTCAAATAAGTTATTTATTGTAGGCCTCTCTCTAAGCATAAACTATTATGTTTATAACATTGTATAAACCTGCTACATGTTTGAGAGTTCCTTAATTTAATTGAATCAATTAAAGTTTTAGGTCAAGACAAAATCAAATCAATGTATTCTCAGTACATGGTGCTTATGTATTTAGTTATTTATGAAAATATTTTACTATGGTAAAAACATTGAATTCAGTTGGCTTTTATTATAAGTTAACATGTCTAGAATTACAATGACAGCTATTTGTTTAAAGTGTCAGACTTAGTTGCTTTTAAGAAACTGATTTACTTAGACAACTGTATAAAATACATAGTAATAATTATTTGTTATAACTTATTATTAGTGCAGAGATCTCCTGGGTAACTTACAGTGATGTGGCTTCTGTAATTGAATATTTTCATATTTGAATTGCTGTACAATATTTTCCCAGACACAGTAATTAGCAAATTTCTACAGGTAAGATGAGCTATTGCAGTAACTTTTATGGTGAGACCTAAGGTCAAGAGCAGTCAATAAGCACCAACCATGGTCCCCAGAACACGTTTTGGGTATCATTAAAAATGTTATATATACGTTCGCAATTTAACGGACGCTTTTTTTATCTGATTTGGTACACACGTTGGTTTTCTAAGTGGCTCGGACGAGTTTGTTAGCCAAAAAAATTGACTACCGGAAGACATTTTTTACCAGCAATTTTATAAACACAATAAAAACCTAATCATGCCTTAGTTTGATGATTTGTAAAGAGTACTTTGGACAAAAATCTTACCTATGTTATAAAATAAAAAATTTTAACTTCAAATTATTGCTGCATCTCGGAATCTATTTCTGGTACAGCACCGATTAAAAAATTAATATATTCCACATCGAATGGGTCATACACCATTACCATAATTTATACAGGAGATAATACTTTATAAAATAAAATTTTCATTTTGTTGTGTAAAATCAATGTTAAATTAAAAATAATTCGATCACACAGCTGAACCGCTGACATGAGTTAAGTAAACTTTCAAAATTAGGTTTACATGTTTTAGGGTACTAATGAGTAGGGAAATTAGTCTACTCATGAAGGCACTGAATAACTACCTGCTTATAAGAAAATTATTAGTAGAATTTGTTTGCACCTCAGCCTCCAGCCCCGGCTCACACGCTGCTTCGTTCAGCTCATAGCGGCTAGTTTGCAGTGTGGTGCACTTGCTTAAATTCACACCATTCCCGTAAGTGACATCTGCATTTTTTCCGACTCTAGATCAGCCTTACAAATTATACAAAGACAAAGACTGACCAAATTCCACTACCGGATCGAGGAGATTCATAAAATGCTAAGACAATTAACTGAAAAAAATATCACCTTCCAGTAGATACCTAGTCGTTGTGTTGTTCCTATCAATGAAGGAGCTAATCGTCCAGCCAACCATAAAGCAGAGCTTCAACCAGCCCCCGAAGACCGACATCTCTTAGTGAGTGTCTGCGAAAAATTAAAAGGAAATTGTAAGTATTTGGATAGAACAGTAAAAGGAAAGTACACCTGGACACTTCCTTTATAAGATTCAGAGAAAGCTGTCCAAAGGATCACTATACCGAGATTTTGAATTGTTCAATTGCAACGTTCGCTGCTCGTATGAGAAGTAGTCACATTGTCACTCAGACCTAATTGAATAGGTTTCACTTGGCAGAGTCTCCTCGCTGTTTAGCTTGTGACAAAGAAAATGAAACCTTTGAACACATCCTCATTTACTGTGAATCAAATAACTTCGCAAGAGATTGGCTAAAGATTTACATAACTGTGACTCATTCGGAGTTTGAACAGATTTGGACATGCAGAAGATATTGGAAGTTAGCTGAGAAGGTTTATAGGAGACATCGAGCCATCGGAGAGAGTGCTCTGGGAGCTCGTATTAAGTAAGACAGAATCAGGTAAAATATTTAATATATCATTAGTAATATCAAATAATCTTGTGTACCAGCAGGGTGGTTTATCGTCAGAATTAAACAGAAGGTGTCTTCACGAAAGTGTTCATCATATTATAAATTAACTTTTAAATCCTTTTTTCGTTAAAGTGTTAACACTGCTTCGTATTTGGTGAAGATTTGTACTGTCTTAAAATGGATAGTTGTGGAAAAGTTTTAATTCAAAAGTGTGAAAGGAAAAGGAGATATGTACTTAACTTTTTCGCTGTGTATTAAAAATTAAGCAGCTCTATATTTTGCAATTATAAAATAATTTTTTTCTTTTTTTATAAGACGTATTTGACTTAAATATCCCTTTATTACTTTATCTTGCATTAGTATATACCAAACTGCAAACCAACTGCCAAACTGTCGATCGCTAGCTACCGGTAGCTCGCTGAGGCAAATTTGGTAGCTCGCCACCTGGTTCAGTGACAGTATAGTTGGCGCCATCTTTAGAAGCCTACTTCCATGGTGCACGTACTGTTGAAGGATTAAAATCCGTGCGCGGAAACCAACTACTATCAATTCAACATACAAACGCTATCTGTTGGCCATGCTTGTAGTTAAAGTCCGTGTTTAACCTGTTCAAGTCCTTGCCACTGTCCTGCGCTAATGTCGTGATGCGCACGCACATCACTCACTACTGTACAGTTGGTCGAGAGTAGTTTCAGGTTATGTTATTATTTGTTCACCTTTGTTTTGAGTAAATCTGATTAGTTTATTTTACGGTACTCATACTGATAGTGTCCTGGTTTACAATGGCAAGTTTACAAAAAGCCAAAAACTTATCACTTCCATTTGGAATGGGAACATGATTTCTTCTTTACTAGTGTAAAGGATAAGTGTGTTTGTTTATTGTGCTGTGCAAGTGTTTTGGTAGGAAAGAAAGGGAATATCGAGCGCCATTTCAAAACTGTTCATTCAAGGATTGAAAAGGATTTTCCACTTAACTCCAATTTGAGAAGAGAAAAGGTAAGACAGCTAAAAGCACAGTTAATTGGCCAACAATCTATTTTTATAATCATTGGATAAGAACAAAGCAGCAACTGAGGCATCGTTCTGTATTTCAAAAATCATTGCAAAGAAGAAAAAACCATATGAAGATGGTGAGTTAATTAAAGATGCATTTTTAGAAGCGGCAGATACATTATTTGATAGTTTTAAAAATAAAACAGAGATAATTGCTGCTATTAAATCTGTACATCTTTCTGCAAAAACAGAAATGAGAAGGGTTGAGGATATGACCTGTGACATTAACTCGCAACTTAAAAATGATTTTGAACGCTGCAGTTATTTTTCCTTGCAGCTTGACGAATCTAATGACATAATTGATACAGCTCAGTTAGCTGTTTTTGTAAGAATGGTTTTCGATAACTTTGAAACAAAAGAGGAGCTGGTTAAAATTATACCCCTTACAGGTCATACCACAGGTCATGACATATTTGTAGCAGTAAAATCTCTTATTGGCTCTGAAAATATCCCTTTGATAAAATTAGTGAGTTTAGCAACCGATTGAGCTCCTGCTATGGTCGGTGTTGAGAAAGGATTCGTAGCGTTGTGTCACAAAGACAACTCATTCCCAAAATGTATTTCTTACCATTGTATAATCCACCAGCAATCATTATGAGGAAAGTTTTTAAGCATGAACAATGTTATGAGCACAGTTGTATAGGTTGTGAACAAAGTGAGGGAACACGCTCTTCAGAGACGTTTGTTTAGAGCGTTAACTGATGAACTGGAATGCCAGTATGGTGAGCTACTTCTTCACACCGAAGTTCGTTGGCTTAGCAGGGGCACAGTTTTACAGCGTTTTTATGAGTTGATCCCTGTTTTAGTAGAGTTTTTAAGAGAACGAAATGAACTGTCCCAATTCTCTGAACTAGAAGACCCTGTTTGGCTACAAAATTTTGCTTTTCTTTCAGACATCACTGACAAGCTAAACAGCCTTAACTTGCTGCTTCAAGGGAAGGATAAGGATATCAGTGGGATGCTATCAGATTTTCTCACATTTTCGGAAAAGTTGGAGCTATGGTGCAACAACCTCACCCATGGTGACTTCAAACGTTTTCCATGTTTGGAAAGATATCTCAAGAATGGTGTAGTAGATCAGTGGCCTAATAAGTTTGGCGACCACTGGTATATACTATTATTATTAAAAAATATATATTTTTTCCATATGAAAATATGTGATTTAATCCGTAAAAACATGGAAAAAAGCGTTGTTATTTCAAAACTAATATTTTAAAGTGTATACATTAAATAATATTACAATTTTTACTATAAAGCAGCTTATAGATGGGGAGATTATTGCGTGACAGTACTAGGGGAGAGTACATTGGGTGACAGTACTAGCGGAGAGTACTTGCTGCTAGTTACTTACCGCCTACTATCTTCATCTAAACAGGTACTCTCCTCTGAACGGGGTAGTAGCTACTCGCTGTCAGTAAAATTAAACCTGTTCAACTTTTACACGCGACCAACCGGAGAGTAGCAGTGACATGAACTTCTGGCACCGTTTACTTTCTACATCTAAACACTTACTAGCCGCCAGTAGTCAGTCAGGGGCTAGTGTTGTGCTATTATGAAACGTAAAACTGGGAAAAACCAAAGTGTTAAATGGATCAGTGAAGATATTTCCTAGATATTTATCACAACTAAGAGATGTTATTGTGGAATATACGCCATGTCGATTAAGTGCAAAAAAATTTAAGAGAGTCAGCAATAGTAAAACTGTTGAATGAATTAGTTCTTGAAGACATCGCCATGCCTAACATTGACTTCCTACGGTTGGAGATTACAAATATAAAGAGTACGTACTGGCAAGAATTTATAAAGGTACAGGAATCCAAAAGAAGCGGAAAGGGAACTGACAACTTGTAGAAGCCAAAACTGTCCTGGTTCAATACAGCGGATTCATATTTGAGGGACATGATGATATCAAGAGGATCTAATTCAAATCTGGTAAGATATATTTAATTTCTCAAAAATCAACACTGTAAAATATAACGGCTACTAAGACAAACCTATGTGTACAGTACCAAAATGACCACACTCGATCTATATTCGGGTTTTCACAGGCCCAGAAACAAAGCTTAAATGAAAATACTCCATTTTGAAATAATACAATGGTTTCAAACATAGTTAGTTTTAAAAACAATGAAAGTAATTGGAAGCTGTCACCACTTACAAGGTATTGAAGAGCAACTTCAAGTTTTTGTCTGGCAAATATTGCAATTCTCATTGCATTATTCTTTGTAATAAGTAACTCAACCAGTTGTAGTAACTCTTCAAATTTTTCTACGCTCATTCTCATATGTTTTCTGTATTCTTCAGGTACGTCTAATGCCAACTGACGAAAAAGTGCCTCTGAGGCACCAAGTATACTTCTACTACCGACCCATTCTTTACCCAGGACCTACTCCTGTGCAATATTTCCTTTAGCTCCTCGCTTAATACCATATCTACCTCGCTAACAGCTTTGCCCAAAGCTTCTTCAAAAATTCTTCATTGTTTTTAGCTTTTTGCAAGCATATTTTTAAAAAAATGAATAGTAATGAACCCCAATCCAAAGGTGTTCCATAGCTTTTTTGTAGAAGAAACTTCAAAGAATTCAAATATGCCACTAAAAATTAGTTTCTTTTGAAATTGTAAAAGTTATTATCTTAGAAAGCAAAAAATGTTCAGAAACAGAAGGAAAAAACCTACTTTATGCCTACATAAAAAATAGTAAAACATTTTTGTAATTTTTTTCAAAATACACAAAAGTTTTATAATTTAGTTCTAAATAGAAATATGTAAAATAATATTTAAATTTCACAATAGTTTAGTTCAAAATAACACTTTGAACGTTTTTACTACATAACCTGCAAATCATGACTAATTTCAAAGTGACTAGGCCTATATATTTTATAATTAAACAATGTTTTTTTTATACCAAAAATTCAAGAATTAAATGTAGAATTGAATAGCAATCAACCTGGTTTCAAATAACTTTACATTTTGTAATCAAAAATTAAAAATATCAAATGAGCAGTGTAACGTAAAACCTTATTTCTAGGCTATCATATTTCTTCACTTACCGTTTTATTAGAATACTGTTATAAGCCTAATTTCACTCAAACACAATCTACACTTATTTATTTATAACTAAAACACAATATAACACTATTTTATAAACTATAAACACTTTCAATTCACTAAAATATCAAGACTAATAAAGCTTACAGTGAACGCTTTGAGATCAGAGTGTAAAATGGATATTAGGTTATAGACCGCTTCATTTACATCATGTCTGAGCCAACTAAATTTTACCTAAATTATTTGAACTAAACATAGAATAAACGTTGGAATTCTTTCTTTAAAACTATATATTAAACATCTTATGAATAAATCGATTTCTGATAGTAAATATCGGTTTAAAAAATGCTTGCTTATTGGCCGAATCTTTAACCAATGACAAGCCTTTATTGTAAATTCGATATCTCGAAACCAAATACAGCCACACCTGATATCTAAACACCACTTGAAAGATAAAAGTCTGATGAATCCAATGCTGTGATGATCTTTGTGATAATTGACTACTGTGAGGAGTTGCAGAACGTTGAAAATGTATAACGTTCTTAACGTCGCAATTTCGCACCGAGAACAACTGTTTGACATTCTACTATTTTGAAACGATGATTACGTATGTAAATATACGCAAAAGTTTTAAATACAAAAATTATAGTTTAATTCATTACCTTTCCAACGGTACCGGTTTTATTACGTTTGGATGATTTTAAGTGTATTAAATAATCGAATATGCAAATGACGCTATTTTTTGAGCGGGTTGCATTTGCGCCCGATTAAGGGTTAAAGAGTTCCGACTTAACGGAGTTCTTCTGTACTTGGATTAGGTAGCCATTTTGATAACGGTCAAAGTAGACCAATGCCGAAAGTAAGCGATAAAATAAATAATATCATCTAAAATGTACTTAATTTTTCTTGACTCACCTTCAGTAACATTAAAATTTTTTGACTGAGATCATAATCAAAATTGGAATATTTAGAACCGGACATGTCGTAGATGAAGACGAGCCCACTTCGTTGAGTGTCTACGCTCTCTAGGGCTACATCTAACTGGTAGACCACACCCTGGAAATAATACACAGACTTATATAATCTATTTAAGTAGCATGCTACACTGGATTCCACGTTCACCGTGCAGTACAGAGCGCCCATAATATAACATAATAACATTATATACAAACAGTATTTATGCTCACACATTTACTAAAATTATATTGCAACATCCATTTTACATAATATATCCATGCGAAGCGGTTAAAAAACCTGAGTCTGACCACTGGAGCGGCGTGCAAGCGCTCTTTTTGATGACGTCCCAAGAGCAAGCGATAAATTTAAACAAGTAATTATCCACATCATATTAAAGCTAAAGATACATACTACAAGTTTTATTTGAAACATTTTTGTGTATTTTAAATAATTTAAAAAATATAGTTAATGAAGTAAATTTATATGCCTGGAGAAATCATTTTTTGGTGTTTGTTGTTTAATAGGTCCTTTAATATTAACTTTATCGAAAGATTTATAAGAACAAAATATGTTTAATATGGATCAAGGAACATATTTACAAAAAAATAATTCGCTACGATGAGTATTAACGAACTTGTAAGCAATCTTGTGAAGCTCTGCATTTGTAAACTTCAAGGGGGGGTGGAGAGGGAAGTACAAGGGGGAGAGGCTGGGACTTTTGAGAAAATACATGTCTCATAAGGGTCTATCACATATAAAAAATTCAGCTTTCCCCTAATTTGTTGCGACAAATGGCGATTTTCGGCCTTTATTGACTGGGCTATAAGCCATGTTATAAATACGACAGTCTCAGCTATACTAGTAAACTAAAAAACATCAACTCCCATGCAATGTTCGGTCAGTTGACGTAACCCGCATGACAATAAATGAGATGTTCCTTGTAATGGTAGTAGCAAGTCTACTCTCCCGTAATACCTGTACTGCACGGTGAACGTGGAATCGAGTGTAGTTGTGTTTGTATTAAAGAAATTGTAAAGCTGATAAATTAAAAATCTCTTCCGACAGCGCAGATAAAGTTTCAGACAACAGATTTTGGTAATATTTACAAGAATTAAAACAATTTTAAAAGGGTTTGATATTCTGTCTACTAAGGCAGTAATGATTTTTTGTTACTCATTTTGGTCAGCCCTTGAAGGAATCATTCAATCAATCTTTATTAACATTTTAGATGTAAGACTCATGTTTGTTTGGTACCAAGTCACAGTTGTTTTATATAAAAATGATTTACCTTATTTTGGTTCCACCACGTGACTTCTTATTCAAACTGACACGTATCAAAACATTTATATTTATATATCAAAGTATTTATATTAATATCACTCAACAGAGATCGTTAACACATTAAGATTTAACAAATATATTACGGAAAAACACAACACTTAAAACATACAAATTAGCGCGAAAGATTCAATGCACATCGTGTCAATGCCCTAGGATGACTGAAGTCTCATATCTATATCTGCAACAGTGTTTATTTCAGATTATTATCTTGGATTTTAATGGCTGTATCGTGCAATGTATTTGAAGAGAAATTTAGCTGATCGTTCATTAAACTGTGCACATCATGCTTAAAGGCTTTATATATCTCGAATTCTTCCATATATCGGATCACGTCCATATATTTTCCTTTTCTGCATGTATGTAGCGGTTCCAAGTTTGTATCAAAATCTGTTTAGGAATGATCTTCGTCAATAAGATGGCGTGCAAAATTTGATTTGCCCTTGACATTTCTTTTCGGCAGATGCTCTTTAAATCTTTGACGAAAAGCTCTTCCCGTTTGGCCTATATAAAATTTATTGCATTGGTCAAACTTCAGTTTATAAATACCAGTTTTTGACTCTATTGGTAAGTCCTGTTTACGGCTGACTAATTTCTTAATATTGTTTTGGGTCCGGAATGCCAATGTAATATTCGTTTTTTTTAAATTTATTTGATACTATATTTGGTAATATATTACCGTTTTCACATGAAATGAAGCATGATTGGTAAACTATTAAGCGAAGGAAAATTACAAATCCACCGCTACATAAGAAGACACCAAGAAGACATTCATTTCACGTGGTGGAACCAAAATAAGGTAAATCATTGTTATATTTTAGATGTATATTACACTTATAAGACAGGTCACAGTGATATTTATATTTTAATGTGATAATAATATTATTAATAATTCAATAAAACATAATTTTGTTCCCTTTTTTACAACTTTACGCTTCTTAAAATTTATTTTAAATATTACAATTACAATCTTTCTATCAAGCTTATATTCATGAAATTACTACAACAAAATATATGCATATTTTTTATTCATTTATATAATAATAGCCTATAATGTGGCATCAAGAAACTCCCCCACCACATAGAAAGCATTGAACTTCAACAGCTTTAATTTGTTTTTAAAAACATTAACTTCCATTGTTTCTTTATTTAAACTCTTTAGGGAGTTAGTTCATGAAACGGGACTCCAGTCTTAGAAGATAGCTTTTCGAAAGTTTTTAATCTGTGCAGTTATCCACGGATGTAATTTTTATGACGCGTACTGTATGTATGCACATCAGTGTTTCGAGTCACAGAACTCTTATGCTTGTAATGTAAAATTACTTCTAAAATGTGCATACAGGGAAAGATCAAAATATCTAGCTTTTGATATATGCATCCCTACAAGAATCACAATGGCCCAAAAAAGCCCCAATTCTTATTGCTTGCTTTTGTAAACTGAAGACCTGTTGGATCATTTGCTTTCTTGACTACCCCACAGAGCATTTCATAATTTAGGTGAAAAGAGAATAGACCAAAGTACAGTAGAACCCTTCTCGTCCGCCACTCCGGTTGATCCGACTGTGCTCGAGCCAAAATTGGTGACGTACATCCCGTCGCGCCATTGTTGTTTACTTGCTGTTATCTCTTTAGGTTTACACCATCCGTTTTTTCCCAGTTGCGTTTTGGGAAATGAACATTGATAACACATTAATCCCAATGAGCCTGTTGGAATTGTTCGGTTTTGTTTCCTTCACAATTTCGATCCGTTTTGTGGGAAGGAAGCTACAGCAACCAGCTTCTGGTGAAACGAATATTAGGTCCTTCAGAAAGAAGGAAGGATTAGATATATCAGCTAGGCACTGCCGGTGGCGTTCATCCGTTTTTCTCCTTTGTTTTCGTTATCTCAGAAGAATTTTATTTTTTTCTCGATCTTTTTTTAAGACGATGTGGTACTAAAAGACAGACTGTGGGATGAAAAATTAGACAGTTCAAACAACCTATCCCTTCCCCTCTGTTTTTTAGAAGAAAACGGAATCGTAATGCAAGGGAAGGAAAAAATGAATGGTATAAACCTACACTTAGTGCTTCATCATCTCTCGTATCGTTTCTGTTGTTGTGCGTGTTTTTTGTACTGCACTGTGCAGTTTTTAATGCTTACTGTTTGTTGATTTTACGACAGTGTTCTTCTATATTCGTTACAGTCTATTTGTTTTACATTGTGTACAGTTGTGTTTTTTCAACATGTCCGGAGTGAAACGTTGATCGTTGGAAAACCAGTCATGGCAACCGATTTGTTACAGTGGATAATTTTCTGAAGAATTCTACTGTAAGTTAATTTCAGAATGTGTTCTTAACAGAACTTTACTAGTGACCTGAGTAGAAAATCACTGAACTCAGGTGTTTTGCACAGTTCATTAATGTGCTCTGAGTAAGAGTTTGTTATATAAAAAAATGTTTCAAACAAAATATTTAGATAATAGCATTGTATTTGGATAACCTAATAAAACTCCGATCCAATGCAATATTTTGTTCCACTGGAAATTTGACGATAGTGGCGTTATCTATTAGGGAAATGACGGAAGCTGTATGAAACACCAATGCTACCAATGATTTCTCCCTAGCGCTACCTCGCGGCGAGATCATGTACTATTTTCGCGACAACATTTTTTTCGGCACACAGCCCCTGTATGGATGCAAGATCTATTTATTATTCATGATCTATGATAATAGTTAGAAGATGTACAATAAATTTGACCAAATTTGATAAGGTGCCTACTATCAACAAGTTTTGTGGTACTCTTTGGAAGCATAATAACTTTAAACTTATATAATATTGTTTTCCTCCAGCTACTACTTTAAGAGGTCTTTCTACTTCATTCTCTGGGTAGGAAGAACCACTTAACCAGAGGCTGTAAAGTGTGCATATAAAAAGCATAGATTTTAGTTTGTTGCCCACTTATAGGAGGATTGTAAAGTAAACTAATTGCTTTTTATATGGGCACTTTACCTCCTGCTAAATCATATGTTAGTAAAACAACTGCTAAAACAACAATGCATCAATGAACTTCGTGTCTGTGTATTCTTGGCATAACCTCAATTGTTTTTGTAAATATGAAATTTCAATCATGTTTTAATAAAATTTTAAAACTGGTTTCTAACAGTCTGTTAAAACTGTAGCTTGAGGAAAAATGTTATGTGTCTTAGAGTGGAAAGTATCTTAGTCGCCCTCTTGGTGAATTAGTTTATTTTTTTTTTTCCTTATTAAAATTTATTTAAAATTGCATATTAATACTGTATGTACTTGCCTTGTATTTTATTAAATCATTCATTTAGACTTAGCAAATGTTTTAAGTAAAATAATACTTATGAGTATTTACACTAACTAACTGATTGTCACCAACATTAAGTAATATACTAACTTGAAGAGTAGTCTGATGTGAAGAAGTGTTGGGAGAATGTACCCTTGCTGTGAAAACTGCTATGGCTGCTCCACTCGCATCTCTTGTTGGCTGCAAACACACCGGATCGTTAAATCTTTACAATATATAGATATTGGGCTAAACTAGAAACTTGGTGTGCTTATCAAAGTTTAAATTTTTGTTTGTTTAGGCAAAAAACCTGACTGGTTACCATCGCCTAAACAGAGAGCAATCAATTAATTAATGCTCATAAATTGAACATTGGAACACACTCATAAGCACACCAATACAACAAATATCTGTTCTACTTTACAAACACCTGCATCAACACAGCGTACATGAAAATTAGACTCGGCCAGAACCTCCACCGTAGTCTCTCTAACCAAAGTCCTATTGGGAAGAGATCTGTCCTTGCACAAGGGGCTACGGACACCTGAAACAATTACACGCTCTTCAGGCAACACTTTTTAGGGCCGACCTACACAACTAAGCAGTGTTCTAGACTACGGTCTAGGGAATAGACGATACATAGTATATAATAATACGTTATTATAATATTAATATATTATAATAAAGTTTTAATATAGTGAAGTGGGGTGGAGGATGGCGAGCGGAGCGAGCAGAGAGCAAAGTTCCCTAGTTTAACTTACAATAATTAATTATAAATAATACATCAAATGAAGGAGCTACTCTCAATAGTTTTGTTGGTACACTTGTCCGCATACTCATGCACTGTAGCTAAGATGGAAACTATTGAACAGAAAACGTTTTGTATTTAACAGTTTGCAAGGACTGAATCGGCAATTACAGTGCAACGTGCTTCCGTATTAAGTTCAAATGTAATCCTAAAGGTGATAGTAACATCCGTAGATGGTATCATCAGTTCGAACACACCGGCTATCTTTGCAACAAAGGGAAGAGTACAGGCTGGCCAAGAGCAACAGAAGAAAATGTTGAACCAGTGATAGAGTCTTTCAGGCGTAGCCTCAAGAAATCAGTTCAAAACGCTAGTCCTGAATTAGCAATTCCAGTGACGTCTGTGTGGAGAGTTAGAAGGAGACGCTTACAACTATGTCCTTATTATTTGCAGTTGTTACAAGCTCTAAAAACAGACTATACAACTTTGCAACTATATGTTTCTGCATGACATAAAGATTTTCTGGATCACATCGTCTTCAGTGATGAATCGACATTTCACCTCAGTGGGCAGGTGAACACTCATAATAATCACATTTGGGATCAGCAAATCCCCACAAGATGGTGCAGTTGCAATGAGATTCCCCTAAATTGAATTTTTTCTGTCAAAAACCGGTAGAAAGTTAATGGGTGTTTCTTTTTTGTAGCAACTGTAACTGGGTCAAAAATGGTGATGTGGGTGTGGTATCCTAGATCCTGACGCACACAAAGTAGGCACAGGTTTTTTGCGTGAATGACAGGATTTTTTTATATAATAGAACGTTAATATAACCTTAAAACCCTGTTGGTAGTTAAAAAAATATTAACCGATTCAAAATTTGCTGAGTTGGTTGCTATGGTAATGAATGTAATAAATTGCTAAGCTTTCTTCCGAATCGCTGTTTTATCTGTTATAGAGCTGGGAACTCCCAAATTTTCACTATTTTTATGCTTTAAAATCAACATTTTGCAAAATCCTTTCTTAGTGGTCGTCTATGACACCATAAGAATACATTTTTGTATTTTTATCTTAAGTAGTTTTTGCTTTACATTGATGTCAGTACATCAGTCAAAGCACCATGGTGTCCACGTGTGTCGAGCAAGTGATGCAACACTTTGCCAACACTGCTACTATATCAACCTGGGGAGCATCTCACAAGAGGGGCAATGCACTTACAACAAGTATTCAAATTTTAACAAGGGAGGCTTGTAGCGAATTTTGTTCGATACATCAGTTGGATGAGTACGATGATTTCACTGCAAACTTATTCTTTAATGACTTTTCACTTAAGTGATAAACTAAATACATGCAATTGTAGCAGTTGGGAACAATCCTTCGTACAGGTTTGTGAAAGTCCGTAAGTAAATATCTTAACAAGAGCAAACTTTTTCAAGAAACTACTGAATAGCCACAGTTCTTCAATGGGGGCCCGGATTTTCTCAGAGACTAATTAGAGGTAGTTGGAAAGTTAGCAGATTACAACTCGTTCACCATCTCGTTCACTGAATTTGACATCCTTCATCTTTACTTTCGAGATTTATCAAAGGTAAAGTATTAGAATACCCTTACCATATGTTGCATTTTCGATAAACTCAGAGCAAGAATCTATTCATGGCTGACACCGTATGGTGGGTTGTCATTACACAACAGTTCAATAACACAACACAATAATAAATAACACAATACATTAGTTAAAAAAGATAAAACAAGTCAATTCAAAAAAATCTTCGACTGGTTGGGCCAACATTCTGATACGTATTGCGGACGATGGTCAATCACGCTAATCGATGGAGAGGGTTGCTTATCTCCAACAACGTATCGAACAATGCATTGGAATCGAAGTTAATTTTTCATTTAATAAAATATTATTGTCAATTTTATGATTCTTGTATATCTCGAACTGCTCAAGGGAATTCATAAACCAGCCCTTTTTACAACGGTGTAATATTTTAAGTGAGTCTTCCATTCAAGATGAATATCCAAGGCCGGCCTGAATAAGATGTTCTGTGAATTTAGATTCTGACTTTTTTAAGTGTGCAATTTGTTTGAAGGATGGAATATGTATCCAATATTGTTATTGATTGAATATTGTATCCAATATTGTTATTGATTAAATATTGTAGACATTAAGTCAAAATATATATTTATCATTCAATATTCGGAATGGCGACAAACAAACATTTTGAATAAAGGTGTATTGAAGCAGTATGGTCTAACATAGAAATCATTCTTTTTAAATTGAAAAATCTACACTTCATTTAACTCTTTCATCAACTCTACTTACTAATATCGTAAACTTTCCAGTGTCCAATTCACTTTTTAATGGTTCTATTGATGGATCAAAGTTGACCAGTCCTTCTCTATGCCTTGTAGCTTCGTGCTGCTCATACAACGAGACCGCACGCCCCACGTCAAACTTACGAGCAGCTAGGAACTTGATAGCAGTACCCCATGATACAGGTCCAGTGCGTCTTCTTCTTAACCTATTCACTCTCTCTATGAATAGTTTGGTGGCCTGGAACAAGAACATATAAATGTAGGCTATCGTTCTACAACAGTATACTGAGCCTTATAACCTGGACTAAATGTTCACCCTGACACTTGTCCTGCTGTGTGAGCGTGAGTTTAGTAAACCGCCTTGGGCAGACAACGTAGATAGAGTGTCATAAAATTACTTTAGGATTGTTTTTACTCTGAAATCTGTCCAAATACTAACTGACCATGTTATGGTTGTGCTCAGGACCATTTTTAAACAACTTCTCAGATTTTTACGGAAATTTGAAAATATGTTTTGAAGCTCATGATCTCTACTTTCAGAATCTGTTTGACAAATTTTAATCGGCCGTAAAAATTCATTTATATTCAGTTTTCGAGAAAACGCTCTAAATTGTTTAAGCAGTTATTATGCAAAATCAATATATCCGACAGGGCCCATGTGCAATTAAAATGGCATTACATTGTAATACATGAAGTAAATTATGGGAATATTTTATAAAACAGGTCTAATAAAGAGACAGTATATTAAACCACCAGCTCCCACGCGTTGTGATCACGATCCATTTACGCGTGAATTGACTGCCAAAGTCGTGATCGCGACACATTATGACAGCGATTAGTTTCACGTAATCGCACAGGCACAGATAAACATAATCATTACGTATTATATACCATTTTGAAGGGAAAGACACATTCTATTACCAATGTTTTTTTTGTGACGTAGTGGGTTGGCACACTTACGGAAACATTTAGAAGGCGTCAAAAGCAATGGGAGTTATGAAGTACATGAACGTGACGATGTGTCTAAAAACTTTGTAGGCTATATAACAGTTTTTTAGTTATAATAATTTTTCTGTTTATTTTAAGAATAACTTTTATATATAGGCCTAGGCTAATCTTATTTAGATCAAAATTGTGTACATGTTTTATATTTACAATATAAAGTAACCATAACGTTTCTGGGGCCACAACACAAACAATTTGTTTTATGTAAACTTTTTTTAATATTTTATCATGTGTACTTCAAGTCAACCAGTTTATAAGTTTCATTTTATTATATTATTATTATTATTATTATTCATTTTGTATAGTCAAAAATTATATGTAATGCATTAGGGTTTTCAATAAGGAGATATTTTTACTGATGTTTTTAAATATGCTTGCAAAACCTCGAAAAACGATTCGCACTTGAAGGAAATCAGTGTAGCAGTTGGAGGGTTAAAGGACTAGTATTCGCCTTACGAAGAAAAAGGCAATAACATTAATCATAAAATTAGTGCAGAGGTGTTTTTATGGATTTTAAAATCATTACATAAACAAGCATGAACAGTATTAAAACTGTTTTTTCAAAAACCGGTTAAGTAATTTTTTAATAAATCACAATCCCTACACAAAAAACAACTACTAATTTAGAAAAACCTATAGACATAATTATATAAATTTACTACAGACAATATTTATTTCTTAAACATATAATTGACCAAGCGAAGCGAGGTCTCAGTTTTAACTCCACCGTTCGGCATTTCATCTGTGTGTCTGTCTGTCTCACGACACGATTACGGCCAAACGCCTTGACCGATTTTGATGATTTTTTGCATGAATGTTCCTTATTCTTAGGCCGAGCCATGTATATATAAGGGCTATCGATTTTTTATTTTTAACTCCTTAAATAAAATAAAAATGGCGGCCACACCGTTTCTCTCAGTGTAAGCGTTTTTCCAAAGCCAGTTTGTGGCTTAACCGTAAGTCGGATTTAAAAACTAATAACATTTTGCCGGTAGCAAATTAGATTTTCAACAAAATTGTATTCTTGATTTTTTCCGTATCTCTAACGGTATTATATCTAGCTCACAAATAAGCCGTAAACTTCAAATTTGTTAAAAAATCGTCCAAGTTTTTGTATTTCAACCATGTTTTTATACATTTATTCTAAACCAATTAATTCAAAAGTGTTCCATATCTTTTTTGTAGATAAGGTTCAAACAATTCATATATTTATTCTAAACAAATTCAAAAGTGTTCTATAGTTTTTTGTAGATAAAGGTTCATAGAATTCATATATGCCAGTAAAAAAAAAAATGATTGAAGTCAAATTAACAAAGTTATTAGCTCAAGAAACAAGCATGTTCAGTAACGAAAGGAAAAAGTTCAACTTTAGGCCCTCATAAAAAGTACCTAGTACAAATTTTTTGTAATTTTTTCATAAATGTAAAAAAGTTTCGTAACTTAGTTCTAAATAGAACTGTATAAAAATATTTATCAATTTCAAATTTCTTATTTTGAAAACACCAGTTTTTATGTTCCTACAACAAGACTGCTAACAAAACTAGGCCTGTTTTGAATAGTAATTTAGGAATATATCCTTTGCCCAAAAATGACATATTATTTTTTTTAGAGGAAAGTGTAGAGGATAAATCAAAGAATTAAACTGTATTCTTGTAAATTATTATTTTATAAAAGTATTTGTCTTAACTTTACTTGAATTACAAAATGAGATGAAACAAATGAAACCTCGCGGCGATAAAGGACATACAAACAATGACCGTTAGGCAGCGTGGGAAGTGTTGGTACATGGATTAAGATCACTATCGCGACACGTTTGTTTTCATTATTTCTAATATTGGAATATGATATGGAACTGTAAATACATAGTTAAGTTTTAGTTATTTAAGTATGTAAATATTTAATTCTATGTTTTCCTTCAATGACGCGATATGTTTAGCTACCTTACCCATTATTAACCTACATAAAACACAATGCCTCCTAAAAGAAAATCTTTAGCAATTAAAGCTCAAGAAAATAAACGAGAACTAGAAACCCCGGACTCGCGGGAATTGCAAAATAATGTTTCATTGGCTAAACCTTCTGCTTACTTCCTTACTGGCACACTATTTTTAACCTAAGCTCAAAACCACATTTGTTATTTCAACGAGCGAGGTCTACTGTTCACAGAACTACTAGTATACTAAACATAAGTGACTGGAATATTTGATCAATATTATTATTATCAACTATAAACGTTTGAGTATTTAGAAACCAGCGTCAAAACCATTGAACGCGCATTGACAAATAAAGATGCGTGTAATTTAAAGAGGTCATAATTATTGTACGTGGGGAACAGAGGGGAAGGAAATCCTGTCACACCGCAGCAACGTCACGCCTTCTTCTTCTTGATCATACACTTTAATCAAGTTCTATAACATACACGTGGGTATTTATTTGGAAGGGGGGACTATAAAAATACACTCGAGGCGTTCACATAGCGCAAATATATAAATAACTAGGGGAAACCCCTGCGCCAACCCCTTTGGAACCTTCTATACACATAATCATGTTGTTTTCTTTATAATAAGGTGTAGGATTTATAATAACCCTTAAGCTAAGATGGTAAATAATGTTAAATGTTCAAATCAAATTATTTTATAACAGCCGTTATAATAAAGGTTAAAAGAACCAGGAAGGCTCAGGTCTACACTTTAATAAAAACCTAACCTAAAAGTTAGAAATACAAATAATTGCTTCAAAGTTTGAAATCATGTGTTAATTGAAATATTAGAGCAAACAGCTGTTTATCTGTTATTTTATTCAATTGGTTGCTATGGTAATGAATGTAAATATATTCAAGAAATTCATCAGACTAGGCCTAACCTAAGAATTTTTTACGACTAAATTTACAAATAATGAAATTAAAAAAATGTTTTTATCAAAATGAATTATAGCCTGTTACTCAGAGATAGTGAAGCTTTTATTAGTAAAACTATTTTTTCAATCGATTCAGTAGTTCCAGAGATTACCCCTTACATACAAACAAACAAATTTTACCTCTTTATAATATTAGTTTTAATATAAAATGTTTTTATTAAAATGAATTATATCCTATGTCAGTCAGGGATAGTAAAGCTTTTTATTAATAAACCTATTTTCTTACTGTTGGATCAAGGTCTGTAAACACAATGGTTTAGGCTAGCTTTGATCAAAATCAGTTCAATATTTACCAAGTTTGAATAAAAAACGTGCATAAAAACCGTCAACTTATAACCTTATTTTTCGTCAAAGTTGTTAGATGATAGGAATGCTACCAATCCGAAACAGGTTTAAATGTACGCCGTAGTTTTCAAAATGTGCCAATTTATGTGCTATAAAATCAAAATATTTTACGTGATTGCATACCTGCATACACAATTCAGGTGCTATATATGTTTGGTCATTTGAATGCTATTTGAATTCAAAACATATATTTTTTTAAATCGGTGATTATTGTAGGTATACTATATTTCACGGGAATGAAGATTGATAGAGGCAAAGTTTTTTTTTTAGAAGAGAGAATTTAAAAGTTATAAAATTAGACCAAAATGTGAAGCAATATTTCAAGCTTGTCAGACACACCTAGTAAATAATAAAGTTAGCATAATTTTAATAGTGATAGGTGTTTTAATTATGATATAGTAGCCTAAGCCTTTCTTGTGTTTTACGTTCTCCACCCTATACGTAGTATATGGAGAAAGTATTGTTTTCGTAAAAATGTTCGAATTTGAATTTTCAGTTGAATTACCTGTTTTGGTGCTCCCAGAACCCCAAAAAATTGTTTAGTGCAATTATCTGTGTTGGTGCTCCCTGAACCCAAAAATATTTTTAGTGGAATTTTTTGTTTTGGTGCTCCCTGAACCCAAAAAAGTGTTTTTAGATTGGTGTCTGTCTGTCAGTCTGTCTGTATCACGACCAGAGAGGACACTATTGGTCCGATTTTCATGAAATTTGGTATGTAGGTACTAAACCCTAATATCTCCAGGCGTTTTTTTCATTTTTTGGAATTTTTAATTTTTAAGGGTAATTTACCCCTAAAACCCCATAAAAAACGACAAAAATGCAAATTTCTCAAAAACGGCTCTAACGATTTTGATCAAATTGTCAGTATTTATAGTGCTTAAGATGCCAAACAAAATGACACCACCCGTTTTTATCAAAACTTCGGCGTTTTATAATTATGGGGAAATGTTTAAAAATAAACAAGTTTGTGTTGTCAATCTAGCATCACGGCAGCGGCTGCACGGAGTAGCACCACGGTAGCGAGCACGGCCAGTAATTCAAAGGTCGCGCGATCGAATCCCGCCTGGGACAACAATGTTTTTATACGATTGACGTAGGTAGAATATTATTTTTTTGTTTTGTTCTAAAAAGTAGTAAATAAAATGATTAAAAACAATATTATTTAGACTACAGTAAGTTGGGAGAAAGTTTGTGTCAGTTAACTGATACCGTTTATTGTGTTTAGGCTACTATTACCTAACCTAAAAAACAGATAGTTGTGAAGAATAATGACCTGATTCTAAATACTTTCAAGAAACTCTTTTTGGTTCAGTATATGCCTAACCTAAACTTGTGTTAAGCTTTTGATCCAAATCAGCTGTTTTATTTATAATATGTAACAACATATGTTTGAGTTATAATACAGTAACCCTTTTTCATTGATTTGTCGTGTGTTTGTTTTTATTGTGTTAACCTAACTTAAAAAACCTATTGGTTGTGAAAAATAACTGATTTTAAATTTTCTAAGTTGGTTGATATGGTAAGAATGTAAACGCATTCAACAAACGTATGTTGATTCAGTATAATAGACCACACCTAGAATTGCGTTGCTAAGTTTTTGTTCAAATCATCTGTTTTATCTGTTGGAGAAAAATCAAAAACTTTTTTTTTATCATTTATAATTTTGACATTTTAAAAGGTAAAGCTTCGGAATTATTTAAAATGACAGTTAACACGTATTAGTTGGGCCCTGTCGGATATATTGATTTTGCATAGTAACTGTTTAAACAATTTAGAGCGTTATCTTGAAAATGCATATATTTTATATTGTTACGTCCGATTAGAATTTGTCAAACAGATTCTGAAAATAGAGATCATGAGCTTCAAAACTATCTTTCAGATTTCCGTAAAAATCTGAGAGAGTAGAGTTGGTGGGGAAACTTCCGGAAAACCCAGCTGGTGTAGTTAGCCAGCGGAAAACCAGTTTTTCCCAAAAGTGGTATTTTCTTCTACAAAGTATTCCTCAAGTCATAACGCAATTGGTTGGCTGTTAACATCAAAAAATCTCTATTGACTGGTCTATTGCTTACCACTCTCAGCAATGTGTAACACAGCATATTTTTTGCAACTAAAAAATAGACGGACAAACTAGTAAGGATTATGTGCAAAACCCAAAAATTAAAAATGTAATTTTATGAAACCTAAAGAACCAAATCCGTTATAAATTGTCCAATTGTCAACTGCATAAATCACAAAATTTTGGCAGCTTATACGAAAAAATATTTCAAGCGAAAAAAATTAAACAAATAAACTAAACTATACCGACTTACGTATAAAATATCCATAAGTAAAACACAGTTCACCCGAAGTAACAAGACCCAAGAGGCCATGAAAGTCATGATGATACGACTGACGTAGCGGATGGCGGAAGTAGCAAAGGAAGGGGGCCGTACCGTACGTTTCTGTAATACAAATAGGTAGAGGTAGAAACAATGCGGGACCAACTAAAAAGGTCTGCATTCAAACAGTTCATCGTTTACTAATTTACAGAACGATCCAAAGGTGCCCTTCACAACTAACAGTACAAAGGGAAAAGATAACGTCCTCCGGCGACAGCGGCACATCGATGCAACAGATTATTGTGAGCAAAATCCAAAATTTCCCGACTTACCAGGAATTTTGTGTATACCTTTGACAGTGTTTTGAACAATTACCTCTCTAAAGAACGTTTTTAAGCTATTTTGCGTATAAAAACCTTTAATCACAACACTTTCCAACAAACAAATAAACTAATTCACATCATCAATGTGCAAGGAAAGTTAAGTTTTTCACGTATTTAAAGGGCCCATGAGCCGCGGCCTAGAACAGCCAATTTGTAGAGGTGGCACATTTCCAGAGAAATGTAATTTGTTTAAATACTGAATATGTACACAGATTAAAGTATTTACAGCAACTGTACTTGCAATGATATTTTACTATTTTTATTGTAAGAAACAGTAAATAAACTTTAAGTTTTGTAAGCCTAAGCAGCGAGATCAGGAATATTTCGTGCGTGAGGCACACTCTTTCGAGTTGCGCTCGCACTGTGGAAAAGTTAAAAGTATGTTAAATAAACGGTATTAAAAACTGGCACATACTTTATCACAAGCATATTTAAATTATTTAACAGATTAAAAGTGACTTCATAATTGTAGAAGGGGTAGGAGGGGTGATTTTAAACTAAGAGATTAACTAATAAATATTATTATTATTATTAGCTAGAGATAAAACTATTCGATCGATTTCGAACAAATTAGCACCAAACACGTCAATTAGGCCTGTATAGATGCACGAAAAAGGGTTTAGAAAATTTTTGAAAAACAACCCCCTTTATGGCCAAAAAAAACCCAAAAAATTAGTTACTATTATAAAATTAGTTATTATTATTATTATTATTATTAGCTAAACGAGAATTTTTAGAAAGATGCTGTTTTTTGCATATGTTAGGGTACATTAAAGGCTACAAATAAGGCAAATTTTATCAAAATCGTAAGAGCCATTTTTTTTATAACAAAATAATAACTGATTTTTGGGGGTTTTTTGCCAAAAAGGGGGTTGTTTTTCAAAATTTTTCAAAACCCTTTTTCGTGCATTTATACAGGCCTACTTGACATGTATGGTGCAAATGTGTTTGAAATCGATCGAAGAGTTTTCGCTCTAGCTTTGTATACATACAGACAAATATACAGACATACATACAGATATAAAGACAGACATTTTGTAAAAAAAAACACTTTTTTGGACTCAGGGGGTCCCAAAACGGATATTTCCACAAAAATCTCAACATCGATTTTGTTTTGCGATCACTATACTTTCTCTATACTATAGTATAGTGAGAAAGTAAAATGAGTTTTGTGTAATTCAATAACTCATTTATTTTTTTTACTTAGGGAAGCTATCTTATGCGCCTATATTTAGGCAGGCCGGCAAAGGACTCTGATGAAAAATGCAAATCTCACTCCTACAAACATAAACACGACTCCGCCGCTCCGCTCCGTCGCGCGTCGTTGCATCTCTACCTCATCGCCATGGGCCAAACAGGGTACACTCTATTTAGTTGAGAAGATGGTATATAAAAAAACGTACAGCGTACAGTACAAGTAATTTCCCATTGATAATTGTAAAATATATATAACTAGTAGTTCTGTGAACAGTAGACCTCGCTCGTTGAAGTAACAAATGTGGTTTTGAGTTTAGGTTAAAAATAGTGTGCCAGTAAGGAAGTAAGCAGAAGGTTTAGCCAGTGAAACATTATTTTGCAATTCCCGTGATTCCGGGGTTTCTAGTTCTCTTTTTTTTCCTATTTTCTTTCTTTTTTTTCCTTTTAGGGGGCATTGTTTTTTATATAGGTTAATAATGCGTAAGGTAGCTCTACAAATATCGCGTTATTGAAGGAAAACATAGAAATTAATATTTACATACTTAAATAACTAAAACTTAACAATGTATTTACAGTTCCATATCATATTACAATATTAGAAATAAGGAAAACAAACGATGTTAAAGCGTCGTGATAGTGATCTCAACCCATGTACCATTGTTGTTTCACCAAACCCCTGTACAACTTCTCATTTCAAAATGCAGTTGTCAATGTTCTTAAAGTTTTATTGTTTCTTAAGTTGTTTGTTTACATAGTCTTATATTTTTTACTTCCCACGCTGTCTAACGGTCATTTTTTGTATGTCCTTTATCGCCGCGAGGTTTCATTTGTTTCATCTCATTTTGTAATTCAAGTCAAGTTAAGACAAATACTTTTATAAAATAATAATTTACAAGAATACAGTTTAATTCTTTGATTTATCCTCTACACTTTCCTCTAAAAAAAATAATATGTCATTTTTGGGCAAAGGATATATTCCTAAATTACTATTCAAAACAGGCCTAGTTTTGTTAGCAGTCTTGTTGTAGGAACATAAAACTGGTGTTTTCAAAATAAGAAATTTGAAATTGATAAATATTTTATACAGTTCTATTTAGAACTAAATTACGAAACTTTTTTATATTTATGAAAAAATTACAAAAAATTTGTATTACTTTTATGCAGGTTTAAAGTTTAACTTTTTCCTTTCGTTAGTGAACATGCTTGTTTCTTGAGCTAATAACTTTGATAATTTTACTTCAATCATTTTTTTTACTGGCATATATGAATTGTTTGAACCTTATCTACAAAAAAGCTATGGAACACTTTTGAATTAATCGGTTTAGAATAAACGTATAAAAACATGGTTGAAATACAAAAACTTGGACGATTTTTAACAAATTTGAAGTTTACGGCCTATTTGTGAGCTTACCGTTAGAGATACGGGGAAAAAATAAAATCAAGAATAACATTTTGTTGAAAATCTAATTTGCTATCAGCAAAATGTTATTAGTTTTTAAATTCGACTTGCGGTTAAGCCACAAACTGGCTTTGGAAAAAAGCTTACATACACTGAGAGAAACGGTTCGGCCACAATTTTAATTTTATTTAAGGGTTTAAATAATCCTTCATCCGATTGTTTTGACTGTTACACCATCCAATAGGGAATTAAAAGGTCTACAAAGAAGGTGTCTAGACATATTTTGTTAAAATGTACGGCTTTTGAGTAATTCAAGTTTGGCATTTTCAAACAGCCGCCATTTTCAAACGCAAAATTGAATATAATCGCTTATTTTTATTCAATCGAATCATTGTTTGGTTAAACATCATGCCAAGTTTAACTCAATCGGTCAAACTGTTCTCTTGATATGAATTCTTTTGCAAAAGAAACAAAATGGCAGATATTTGGAAACGAAACGTTTTTATTATTCTTGATTTTCTCTTTATTTTTACCCATAGAACTATTTTCCAAAGTTCAGCACTTATTTATATTACTTGTATTATATTATGTGTATTAATTTGAACGGTACCATATTCTGCTCGTTTAGGCTAAACTATGTAGGCTATGTTGTACAAGTGACAACTCAAATGTTTACTGCAGCAATGCTATTTGTACGCGTACACCGAATGGGGCTAAACTAAACAAACTAGACTATGGAGGGGGGAGGGGGGTGAGTAGAGTAGACATTCCGTCACCGACAGTCAGTGTTGCCAAGCAACAATAGTATGTATTTCTTTGATACAGAAATATTTTAAATTTCCAACTAATTTGGAGATGAACTCTTCACTTTACCTGTTGCGAATGTTGACATGTCGTGGCAACAATGATTTTCTTGTCTATTGAAACACAACATTGTATCGATCAAATCCCAATTGCTTATTAACTTCAAGATATTGGCTTTCAATTTTAGTAACTCTTTTGAGTAAAATATTTTACTACAATATTCACAGTTTAAAGTACGAGGGGCGTTCAATAAGTAAAGAGACAAACATTTCCAGATTCAAAAACAATCACCTGGGAAATTTTATAACTACCAATATTGTGAGTTGGCAACACTGCCAACATTCTAATACAGCTGTTTTGTCATTGTTGAACGTTTGTTTATTTTTGCAATGATATGAAAATGACAAGTTCTCTTGAAAATTGCACTTTGGAAGAGTAACGAGCTGTTATTAGATTTTTGTTTTCTGAAGGAACAAAACTATCTGAAATTTATTAAAGAATGAAAAGACAATTTGGGAACCGTGTAAACCGTATAAACCGTGCAAACTTTTATAAGTGGATAGATCGGTACAAACTTGGGCGAACAAATATGAGTGATGTGCCACGTTCAGGCCGACCGATGAAGGTTTCAAATGCTTTGATGGCAAACCAAATCGAAACTCTTATTCAGGAAGGCCAAAGAATTAATGGCTCAAATAGCTGAAACTTGTCATGCAAGTGTAGACACCGTCCACTCAATCATTCATGACACGTTGAAATACCGCAAAACATGCGCACGTTGGGTTCCAAAACTGTTGACAGACAACCACAAAAATGTCATGCTTCAAATCTGCCAGAAACTGAAAAGACGTTATCAGGAAGAAGGAGAGGCTTTTTTCGAAAGAATTTGAAACTTGGTTACATCACTTTGAGCCCGAGTCCAAGCGCCAAAGCATGGAAACATGCGTCTTCTCCTGTAAGGAAAAAATTCAAAACCCAACCAAAAGCTGGAAAAGTCATGCTCACTATTTTTTGTGACTTTAAAGGTCCAATTTTCTGTGATTACCTGGAAATTCAGCGCACTGTTAATGGAGGGAAGAACTGGAAGCAAAAGTGAAGCCAGCAATTATGAGTAAGAGGCGGGATTTGCAGAGTAAGGGAGTACTTTATCTCCAAGACTCCAAGACAATGCTCGCTCGCTCAAAGCTTATGAAACACTGGAAACTATTGAAAGGTTGAACTGGGAAGTCCTGCCCCACCCTCCTTATAGTCCTGATTTGGCTCCATCAGATTTTCACTTGTTTGGACGTATGAAAGAATTTTTGTGAGGTAAGAGATTTGAAAACAATGAAGATGTGAATGAAGACAGCGGCGCAAGTCTGGCTTCGAAGCCAAAGTAAAGAATTTTTCGCTGAAGGCATAAAAAAAGCTGGTCCGTCGATGGGAAAAGTGTATAAACGTAGGGGGAATTATGTTGAAAAGTATAAAAAGTTTTACCTATATAGCCTATAATAAAACACTAACACTACGCTTATTTGTCTACTTCCTGAACGACCCTCGTAGGTTCTCGAAATTTCTCATCTTTTCGGGTTTCAAATTATTGGGAGGGTGCTAGCCCCCCCCTCCACATCCCACGGCGACGACCTTGGCCGACAGGTAAAGAGGACGAGATCTGTACCGACATGAGGAGATTGGGAAAATCCAGAATGGGAAGTGAGTAAAAACAAAACTTTTCTGAATTGATGTACTGCAATTTCGGATCAAGCCTCGGCGATCTGGTGGTAAAGGAGACTTTTTTACATACGACCTTATAGCCCTAACAAAATGTGTAGAATAATCTTTTACATTAATTTTTTAGATAAAACTCCAAGAACGTGTTAATACAAACAAATAAACGGTATCAGGAAACTGACACATACTTTCTCCCTCATTATAGGAACTTAATTTTTTATTTTTAAGAGTAATTTTCCCATAAAAATCCATAAAATAACGGAAAAACCAACTTTTCTCAAAAACGGCTCGAACGATTTTGATTAAAATTTTATAGTTCATAGTACTTTAGGTCCCTAATAAACTATAAAATTTTAATCAAAATCGTTAGAGCCGTTTTTGAGAAAAGTTGATTTTTCCGTTATTTTAAGGGTTTTTATGGGAAAATTACCCTTAAAAATAAAAAATTCACAAAAAGGAAAAAAACGCCTGGAGATACCGTGGATTAGTACCTCCATACCAAATTTCATCAAAATCGGACGTCTGGTTTAGGCTCTAGGTCTGATAACATCCACACAGACACACAGACACACATACAGACACACACACAGACATCACTCCGAAAACCACTTTTTTAGGTTCAGGGGGACCCAAAACGGATATTTCCACCAAAAACTCAAACTCGAAAATTTTGACGAATACAATACTTTCTCCATATACTATGGTATAGGGGGAGAAAGTAAAAATCTAAAAAAAAACTTCTTTTTTTTTTTGCTTAAGAAAACTAACGTGTGTACCAAATTTGAACGAAATCGAACGTAAAATGCTGCAGTTAGAGTGCGAAACATAAATACATATATTACATACAATATATATTACTGTATACAATTTTTAATGACACCCCAAAATGTGTTCTGGGACCATGATAGGTGCTCATTGACCACTGAGAGTTTGCACCTCGACCTTGCGGCCACGGATTATGGACTGCACTTTGCACCTCGACCTTTGCGGCCTAAGATTATGTACTGCTTCGCTTCGCTCGTAGTGTACTAACTCGCTTTTTATGGTATTTTACGTTCTGTTCGATTTTGGAAGAACCAGGTGGACGTGTAAAAAACAAAAGATGCAGAATAATCTCCTACATTTATTTCTTAAGATAAACCCTAAGGCTGAGTTGCACCAACCAGGATCAGTTTTGATCTAGGATCAAAGT
>JAGFPH010000195.1:510957-528820 GCA_018207615.1 Philaenus spumarius | reverse complement strand
TTGCACACGGGCTTATGAGTGGGAGAAATTGCGCAAAAACCTGACATGAATAATGAAAAAATAATTTATCGGGAGATTCCTATCAATTTTGTTCCTTGTTCCGGGGACTTTGTCTGAATTACTTTTGCACAGGATTGTAGTACATTTAATTATCTTTCGAACGATATAGCTCAAAAATTTCACACGGGCTTATGAGTGGGAAAAATTGCGCAAAAACCTGACATTTATAATGAAAAAATCATTTATCGGGAGCTTTCTATCAATTTTGTTCCTTTTTCCGGGGACTGTGCCTGAAATACCTTTGCACAGGATTGTAGTAAATTTAATTACCTTTCGAACGATATAGCTCAAAATCTGCACAAGGGCTTATGGGTGGGAGTAATAATGAATTTTCTCGCTCTAACTTTGCCATTTTGGTTTGAATCCAACAAAGCCGCCATTTTGTGTAAAATCGAAAAATGTAAATATCAGTGTCTGGGACATCCTACAAGGACCCTTCCACTAAAATGTCAGCTATTTTGAAGCATATTTACTACCATTTTATCAAGGTGGGGAAAATCCATATACTTATATACCCTTAAATCCCTACCCAAAAACGATTAATCGGTATAACTCCGCCATTTTGAATCCGATCGAAAAACAAAAAAAGTATATCTGAAGAATCCTACTAGGACCCTTTCACCAAAAAATCAGCAATTTTTAAGCATATTTACTACCACTTATCGATCCGGGAATAAAACATACGTATATAAAGTAATGAATTTTGGGTATCGTCTCCAAATGGTCTGAAACGGATAGAATCGAAGTTTTACCCTCCTCCGACGAACCGTTTTCAAGTTAGGTCGAGTGTAATAGCTCTTTTCTTCAAAAATTCGGCTAATTATTTGAGATTGTGGCTGTCTATTTCGATCACTGTCTTACATTATGTAAGTTTACCCCCTACCACCCTATTTAGATCCAAGTGCTTCCGTAGGTCAATTTCCGAGAAAATGTCAGACTATACAATAATTTGTTTGCATTGGCTTCGTCAGAGTATCCTCGAGGCACAAAAGTATTATAAGAGATATGAGATACAGTGGATTCTGAGCTCCGTCGAAACATAGGAGAGTACCGGCACATCTACACCAATGAATACACTCACCGACACTCACTCAGTTTCAAGAGGGCGGGGAAGCCGTCTACATCTAGCATATCCTCTACCACTACGAAGCCAATCCTACACGTGTGCGACACCCATACGCCGAAACTTCTGAGTGGGCTAGCGGTGGGTTCAAAAACAGTCAACTGATTGAAAAGAACAAAGCACTGTTGTTGTTTCTAAACCAGACAAACTGTTTCTCCCTTCCACTGAAACCTTCAAAAGCTCTGAACTTTAAAATTTTTTAAACTGTCGAACTGTGTTTTTTTTTTTTTTAAGAACAGTGTTTTTCTTTAGAAACTGGGTTTTGTTCAGTACAACTGTTGAAGTGTTGTTTTTTCTGAAAACGGGTGTTCTATGTTTTTAAAAAACGCTTCTTGTTTTAGTGTTGTGGACTGTTTAGTAAACTGATTTTATTACAACATTCGTTAATTTCTGTTTGATTATAATGATTATTGAGTTTAGTTACTGAATTGTTTCATATTTATAATTTTTTTCTGTTATATAGCAAGTAATAAATGTTCTGTTATTTAGCAACTGTATGTAAATACATAAATATGCAGTTTTATTTTTATTTAAATGAAAAAATGTTAAGAGTTTTTTTAAATTATTCCCAAAAATATTGATAAAATTATTAAGACTATGAAACACCTTTAAAGATGTCGGTAAGGTATAAAAAATGTGAACTTAACTTAATAACCAACAGTTTAAAGATAATACTAAATATACGTTTTATTTTTAAACGCCTGTAACAAAACGTTAATATATTACAGTAAAAACGATCCATTCTAAATAGTAACACATCAATAATTTAACCTGTTTTATCAAACCATTCTTTTTTTAACGAACAAAGTTCGTTTTTGTTGAGCAACAGAACAGAAACCCCCACCACTTTCAACTTAGAGAGCACACGCCTGTGGTAACATTATTGGCTTCACTGTGAACAGCTTGCCTGGAAGACCAGAATGATTTTGTACCTGAAATTTGTCGCCTTGGCCCCAGTAGGGTCATTACAGTTTCGGTTTTCTTTCACGTTCCGATTGGCGAGACTCATCCAGAATGCCCGGTTTTCCGTACCGATAAGATAAATGAGAGTTAAATGCAGCTATATAAGCAGTAATTTGTGAATCATAGTTTTCGTGGAATCGGTTGTACCGCCAAGTCAGGCTTGGAGAGAAATTAGAAGGAAGAGCACGCCTATTAAACCAGACACATAGTGTGAGGCTACAGTAGGTTAGAAGCGAGATAAGTAAACATTACTTTGCGACCTGTGAAATTCCTAAAAAATATGCCACTCTCATTTATCCTGAAAGGAGGGGTAATTGAACTTCGTTTTCTCAATTTCTGTTGAGTTGTTTATTTGATTAATAAAACTAAAGGACGTAGCCTACCCTTGTAAAATGTCATGAAAAAAGAAAGATAGTAAAACGAAGTAGCTACAAGAAGCTGTGATCGTGATGCACGGACTTAATAATTTTAAACTAGACGACAGGATACAAAAGGCTGGTTTTACTATCGGCCTAAAATTTGCAGATACAATTTCCTAAATAGAAAATAGTTTTCAAAAATGCTGCAACTTACTTTATTTTAAAGTAGGCATATGTATGAGGTTTTTTATAGTTTTTTTTACGACAAAGTACTTACTGGCTAACAATCAACTTCAAACTATACAAACATCCATAGTCTTCGAACCGGGAACCTTCAGCTTCAAATGTAGGTACGCAAACACCTAGACGCCTAGCTAAGACCCCGAAAAGAATAGGCTAAATTACATTAACTCCACTTAAAAGTCTGATTAAACTAGCTTTTGTGTTAGACTGGTAGCAGACTTACATGTAACGAAAAATGTTAGTTTTAAAGTAAAATACAAATCATAAAGAATTTCTAAATCCAAATGAAATTTAGTTTAGAGTATGGCCATTTAACCTCCTCTATTAATTCGTTAGCCTCCAAACCCGATAGGCTAGACTAAGCAATGTTGTAAATTATGAAAATCGCCAAAATGCCGCAATAATCAACTAACAGATATTTTAATATATGCTTACTTTTTAATTCCTTAACTAATAAATAGGCCTACATACAATATTTTATAATCTAATTTTTATATTTTCATAATCTTAATTTGAAAAAAAGTCAAATGTATCGTATTGAAAATTAATTAAGGCCTAATATAGATTTTGAGCACAGCTTTTTTTACCAATATTAGTTAAATCTTACCTCAGGCATTTTTAATATTCATAACTCAAATTAATAAATCCTTCACAATTGCTCTTCGTTAAAATTGTGCAATAATTATGGACGATTTTTATTACAATTTTCAAATTAAACGATTTACTTTACATTGTTAATTTAGGTTATGTGCAATAGGCTAATAGCCAATGCCTTCATGAACAATACATGTTTTGAATAAACAGCTGGTTTGGAATGATTTGAATTCGTATCCATTTGTAATTCATTGGTGTCATGTAGGAGTGAGAGAATCAGCAAAAAAGCTGAGAAATATTCCTTCTGTATCCCAGATCATCCAACGTGAAAAGAAAAGAATTTTCTGGAATTCTAGAAAACGGGAAATGCCTTCAGAAAAACTTTCTATCAATCTGTAACTGCTTGAGATTCAAAGTTGAAATTTGGTAGGAATATTTATTTAATGTAATAAGGTCAACCCAAAAAGTACTTTTTATGTTTACAGTAAGTAGGCCTACATTCAAAATGAAGGAGGTGCGGAAACTATTCTGGAAAAGCCATAAAGCTAGAAATATTAAGTTATATTTATTTGGCATACAAGAACGAAATATTCGTTTATCTCAAAATTTAAAAAGTGAGAAACCATTCTAAAAAAAACATTAGGCCTATTATGTATCCGTAGTATAATCGCGTATTTTAGAGCAGTGAAATTTGGTTGCGTTGGATATATAGTGAAATTTCTATATATATAGCCCAAAATCCAAATACCACTCACTCATCACGAAATCTCAAAAACCACCGAACGGATTGGAATGAAATTTGGTATGTAGCTTCCTCTAGAGCCGTGGGTGCTCGCTAAGAAAGGTTTACAAAAAAAATCGAAATTTTAGAGGGGTTTGGGAGGGTCGAAGTTATTAAACATCCCCATAAGAAATAGATAGTGTGTATATATTTTTTTTTTTAATATACATTTAACTGATTTGTCTATCCGTGCAAAGATTTGACTATATAGTAACTTATTTATTTAGTCACAATATGTTTAGTTGCTAGGTTACTACTAAAAATAGTATGTAATAAAAAACGTCTAAAAATAGTGGCCTCCGTATAGTACGTAAGTACCGTGAACCTACATATATATTGACCATTTTCAACCCTTACAATAATATTTAGCAAAAGTCTTTTCTTAGTGCACTTCTAAATGGCAGTATGAAAATACCCTTAAAATTTCAAGTCTCTAGCTATCATATTTTTGGCTGTAAGTTGATTATAAATCAGTCAGGACTTCTTCTTTTACATATACAGATAAAGTTATCGTAACAATTTCAATGTAAAACCAAACACACATCTCTTTTCCAAGTGATGCTGCCTAATGTTACAAAATAAAAACATATATTATTATGACAAAAGTTATCAGAAAAGCCTGAAGGTACTACGATTAATTAATTCATTGTGACAGGCACCAACAACTTAAGTTCTAACCAACTGGTATGTACTCAACTGATGTTCACACAATAAGATGAAAACTGTTAAGTAAACCACAATGGTCGATATTGCTCATATTAGGTATATAGTACCATAGATCATGAATAATAAATAGATCTTGCATCCATACGGGGGTTGTGTGCCGGAAAAAAGGTGTTCGCGAAAATAGTACATGATCGCGCCGCGAGGTAGCGCTAGGGAGAAAGCATTGGTGTTTCCAACCAGCTTCCTTCGTTTCCCCAATAGATAACGCCAAAAAAGTCGAATTTCCAGTGGAACAAAATATTGCATTGGATCGGAGTTCTATTAGGTTATCCAAATACAATGATAGTACTGTGCAATTAGACCCAAACCTCAACATCCAAAGTAAAAGTTTCCCCAAATTGTTCTATACAGTCCACATATATATTGTTTAGTAAAAAGTTACACCATTTTGAGGGTCGGGTTTGGAGGGGTGGGGGTAAATTAATGGTTTTTATCAGTTTTTCTTAAATATTTCAAAAACTATTCGGTTTAGAGCAAAAAGTGAAATATACAAAAATAATCTACATTTAATTGCGAACAAAAATAATCTTGCTAAAGTGAACGGTTCCAGAGTTACGAAGGGTGTAAAAGTAGCAATTATTCTAATTGTTTATATTTTTTGGAAAAATTAATTTATAACTACTATGAAAACAGAAATAACAACACAATTTTATTAAAACGTAATATTGTACAATCGTATTGTAGTCCAAAAGAGGCTAAGAGGCACAACAGAGGGTTTAGAAGCCCACAGAGAGGGGGCTCACTACCCTGCACCTGCCGCATTTACATTTCTATAAAAAAAAGCCTTATATGACAACTAGGGGCTCTGCCCCTGGACGCTTCGCGTCCCAACCCCACCTCGGCCTTCGGCCTCAATGGCTGCTTCGCTTCGCTCGCAGTTGGAAAATTCGCTAAAGAATCTCGTTAATCTTTGGCTCGTTTGTACATAGGTGACCGAGCATAAATCAGCTTTTTTTTGGCAAGGGACTTAAACTCATTAAACATTATCTCCATAAGATTAACATGGGAAATTTGAAGGATTGTGTGCCGGAGCTCCTTCTCGGGTGAATAGCGGCTGAACGGATGATTGGATCTTAAATTTGATGCAAAATCGTTAGTTTGAAATTAAATTTTCTACAACTTTTGTATTTAACATTTTTTTCTATCTCTTACCGTTTTCTTGCTAAATGCGCTCAAAGAGGGAAAATGAAGAAATTCAAAAAATCGAAAAAATCGTTCCCGCCCAAAAGGTGCTTCCAAAATTAAAAAATGTTAACGTCTGGTAATTTTTCCAAAAGTTTCTCGTCGAGAGCTTTAATTCAAATATAAGGTTGAGGGGGGTCCGATTACGGGAAGTGCCTAATAATTAATGTCAGTGAATCAGTGAAAACGTCTAGCTTTAAGGACGTTGGGTGAAGCCTCCCTTCTCGGATGAATAGTGGCTAAACGGATGATTGGATCTTAAATCTGATTAAAAATCGTTAGTTTGAAATTAAATTTTCTACAACTTTTGTATTTAAAATCTTTTGCTACCTCTTACCGTTTTCTTACAAAACGCGCTCAAAGTGAAAAAATTTAAAAAAATGTAAAATCTAAAAAAATTTTCCCGCCCAAAAGGTGCTTGCAAAATAAAAAAAATGTTAACTTCTGGCAATTTTCCCAAAGGTTTCTCGTCGAGAGCTTTAATTCAAGTATAAGGTTGAGGAGGGTCCGATTACGGGAAGTGCATAATAATTAATGTCAATGAATCAGTGTTACCGTCTAGCTTTATATAAGTAGATTACTACCATTAGCCTACATGTCATAGATTACACTGGCCCGACTCTTTGCAAATTCTTAACCAATAATATTTCACTGCCAATTTTTCTTTTAATTAAAGGTAATAAACTATTAATCGAAAATTATCTAATATTTCAAGGTATCTTTCAAAATAACATTAAAATGATTGTATTACTATTTATTTCTGCTTTTAAGTTTTCCTAGATAAAGCCTAACCTAATTGTCTGTTGGAGTTGTTGCATTACTTTAATTTAAATCCCTTGATGATTACAACTTGATAACAGAATGCATTGTTTATTAATCCCCCCTACTCCCAGCATAGTCCAATATTTAATTACTTTTATTTTTCAGACTTCTAATAATACTGTAATTGCATTCCAGGCTCAATAGTCACAGCAGATAGTGCAGATGTTTATGCACTTGTTTACATAACCAATTTTGAACCTTATCTGGCCTTTAAAACAATTTAACAAATTTTCGCTCAATAATTTAAACATTTCATTTTTTATTACGCATTTAATAACATTTGACAATGTTTTCTGTAGTGGTAAAATAGTTGCTACAGGTTGCATTCCAATTTGCCTAGTAGGCTACCTTCAATTTGTTTCAAACTCTAGTATCAGGCCCAAATAATAACTCTTGCCTGGAACTGTTTGCCCAATAAATAGTTTTTGTAGAAAACCCGTTTCAAACCATATTGCCCTTTCTTCATCAAATTCCTTCTCCATTGACAGATCAATGTAATGTAGCAATATTATAATTGAACTCTTTTTCTTATAGAATTTGTGTCCAGTGGCGGATTTACGTTCTTGGGGGCCCGTCGCACCTTGTCTTTTAGGGGCCTCTTATCTGCGTTAAATGTTAACCTTTTACATTCACCGATAGGAATGAATTTCAATAACTAACACTTATATGTTGTAATAACTATCACTATAGCTTTATATTTACATTGGGAAATCTTTTTTTCAATTAGGCCTTTATGAATGTATATGGAAAGTAATTTTATAAAATGTTTTCAAGGATTCATTGGAAACAGTAATAGTAATAATTTTAATGGTAATAAAATAAACAATAAAAAACAGTTTTCTTAATAGCAACATTTTTTATAGGCATAAGCTGAATACATTTTTTCCGGCTTTCTGAGTAGCAAACGTGTACATCAGTTTTTGTCATAGCTGATATTTTTCAAAGTTTCATTTTCTATATACAGTAAATGAATCTTCAGTACAAGCAGAATCTATATATATTATATAAAAGCCAAAACCCACTGACTCACTCATCACGATTTCTCAAAAACTACCGAATGGATTGGAATGAAATTTGGTATGTAGCTTCCTCTAGCGCCATAGGTGCTCACTAAGAAAGGGTTTGAAAAAATTAGAAATTTTAGGAGGGTTTGGGGGGATCAAAGTTATTAAAAAATGACTTCTTCAAAAGTACCGAACGGATTGGAATGAAATTTGGTATGTAGCTTCCTCTAGGACCATAGGTGCTCACTAAGAAAGGGTTTGAAAAAAATCAAAAATTTTTGGGGGGGTTTGGGGGGATCAAAGTTATTAAAAAATGACTTCTTCAAAACTACCGAATGGATTGGAATGAAATTTGATATGTAGCTTCCTCTAGGGCCATAGGTGCTTACTAAAAAAGAAAGTATATGTTAAAAAATATATACTTAGTGCTCACTTAGTACCCAATATGTTAAAAAATGTATTTTTTAAACACAATGTGCATGTGACGTACAGAACGAACAACAGTGTTCAAAGAATTTTGCAAGCAAAACGGACAATTCCTAAACGAAAACAATCAGGCGTATACAAAATACGATGTAGCGAATGTGATGGCTTTTATATTGGACAAACAGGCCGAACGTTTGAAGAACGGTTTAAAGAACATTTACCGCACAATAACGTTCGCGAAATAAAATTTAATTTCGCACAACACCTGTTTGATAGGAATCACAGCTACAAAGATTTTGATTCTAATATGATACCAATCCGTTATTGTCGTAAGGGCAGATTTATGAACGCTGCTGAAGAGTTTGAAATATATAGGGCGAATGTGACCAACCCAAACAATTTATTGAATGAACAACTTTCATTTAAATCTAATTATCTGTACGACACGGCCATTGAGTACTTACGGAGTCCGAAAGTGGATAAAATTGGAAACGCCCCTTAGAAACGATTAATGCGCCCCCTCTTTTAGCTTCAGTGTCGCGCGTGGCTAGCTACTGATTGTGCGCATCGTGTTACCAACCTGTAAATGATGACTGATTAGTTTGTTTATGTGCGTGTTATGTGTTGTGTTCATGTTTGTGTTTGTGTTTTAATTTAAAATATAACGACCTCCAACGGAGTAAGAATAAACTGAAGATGGGACCACAAGCCCGAAACGCGTCTTATAATTAAGACAAACAAAGTCACAAGACGGATATAAATTAGGTAATTATATTAATTTTATAATTATATTTAAATCACTAAGAAAGGGTTTGAAAAAATTCGAAATTTTAGGGGGGTTTGGGGGGATCAAAGTTGTTAAAAAACAATTTCTTCAAAACTACCGAATGGATTGGAATGAAATTTGGTATGTAGCTTCTTCTAGGGCCATAGGTGATCACCAAGAAAGGGTTTGAAAAAATTCGAAATTTTAGGGGGTTTGGGGATCAAAGTTATTAAATCTCGATTTCTTCAAAACTACCGAACGGATTGGAATGAAATTTGGTATGTAGCTTCCTCTAGGGCCATAGGTGCTCACTAAGAAAGGGTTTGAAAAAATTCGAAATTTTAGGGGGGTTTGGGGGAATCAAAGTTGTTAAAAAACGATTTCTTCAAAACTACCGAATGGATTGGAATGAAATTTGATATGTAGCTTCCTCTAGGGCCATAGGTGCTCACTAAGAAAGGGTTTGAAAAAATTCGAAATTTTAGAAGGGGTTTGGGGGGGATCAAAGTTACTAAAATCATAATTTCAGATCTTTTATTATTATGACAATAGTGCTTTTATTATTTAAGATCTATTATATATAAAAGCCAAATACCATTCACTGACTGAACACTTAAAGAGAATACAATTACGTTAAAAAGACTGAAAATACCAACCACCACGGGCAACGCCGTACGGGTCCGCTAGTAAGTAATAAGGGTAAAAATATCGAATTTTGGTTTTTCATCGATTATTGTTGTCCAACTCCTTATTTACAAGCTAATACCAATTGTAAAGTAGTTTTTAGTCGAGAAATAATCGAAAAATGGTGTCCAAGCGACAGATGTCAGGTCTGAGAAAAGGGACTTCTTGCAGTTACGGAGAAATAACGGGGATGCGGAATACTACCCCCCGGAAAACTACCCCCCCAGGTGAAACGTGACGTCACGAAATCTGCCAACTAACCAATATGGGAGCCGTGTCCGCGACTGGAATACTACCCCCCCTAGCAAAAGCGGGTCACCGGAATACTACCCCCCGGAAAACTACCCCCCCCAAGCAGGTTCCTACAATTATACTGTTATTGGCAACATACTGTGACTAAACAGTTTAGGTTAGTCCTCTAGTTTTTTTTTTATTCTAATTATATCGAAACTTGAGTGTGCGTGACTGGAAAACTGCCCCCCCGAACTCTGACGTCAAAATGATGTAGGAACCTGCTTGGGGGGGTAGTTTTCCGGTTGTAGTATTCCGGCGACCCGAAATAACATGGGTGCGACAAGAGGTCCCTTTCGTAATGACTAACATTGCTTGCAGTGTCTCAGAAAGTAGCATCTTTTGTAATCTAGCGACGTTTCAGGAAACTAACTGTAGTTTTTACTAATAGTAGAACATTTTCCGATTATTTTTATACCATTCCTGGGAACATGGCCCTTTTCTTTGATTGGTTAAAAATGTAATAAAAACCGACTTAAAATCCGACAAACAGCCTTTTGTATTATGACTTTAGTAATAATCTAGACAATATCTATTATTAGAAATTCCTTAATTATGCAAGGTTGTAGCTTTCTTTGTGGTAAGCAGCTGCATAAATAATACAAGCGTTGGCATGAAATAAACAAAACTTGGTATAAAAGGCATTCAAAACTTTAATTGCGTTTTTCTCAAAACTACCCTTTTCTGTAACTAATTTTCAATTGGTCATAACCTTCCTAATTTGTAAGACACAGTAGAATTATGATTTTTGTGTTAAATTGTTCAGAAATCAACCCTCTATAAGGAAATAACAAAATCTCTATTTTGAAAATTTGCAACAAGAGGTCCCTTGCCATATTCCTCATCACATATTCAGGTGGTCTTCCGAAAGCGTTGTTCTTTATCGTCTTTAAAGCACTAAAGGATCTTTCACCCGAAGCATTGGATATTGGTATTGTAAGAAAAATTTTCAGGATAGTTTCTAGCACGTCGTTTGTCACTATAAGCTTAAACCATTTTCCTGGACAATTCTTCCTGGACATGTTCATTCCTTTATCTGAAGTATCTGTGTAATTGGTTTCTTCAAAGATTTTGAGGAACTCATTAAAGTGTTTAAACTTGACAAACAACAGATACCCATCAATGTCATTAGAATAAACTTCAGATATATTCTTCAGGTGACTTCTTGAAAGTTGATCATCTTGAGTGCAAAACAAGTTCTGGAAAATGTTAAAAATATGCTCAAGTTTTCCTTGTCTGTCTTTTAGTTCAGAAACAAGTCTGTCATAAATTTCATTAAACATTTCCACCCTCGGTTTATCCTTTCTTGTAAAATTACTTTGTTATCCTTTGAGGATGGAGTCTCATGATCAAATTTCTTTCTTCGTTTCATCCGTTTGATTTCATCTTCGTTGCATTGTTTTTTTTACTGATGTCAATAAACTTTGGCCTTCACTATCTATTGCTGAGAAATCTTCACGTACATCCAAAACTCCCGAATGGCACCGAAGATTGACGGGTATCACGATGTTAGAAATAGCGACTAAGGTCGTTTATATACTTGTTCCGTGCACGTTGAACCTCCCTCTCATGCATATTGCTCCGCCATCAATTCACTCTGTACATGTAGAGCTACAGATCGAGTAGCGCAACAATGAACGAGAACTCGGTCGACCGCAAGTATATTTTCTCCAGAAAACGACCTTATTGATAGTTTCTTTGTATTTATTTTTATATTTCAGTTAGGGGCCTAAAATTAGTTTTATAAAGAAAATAGTTATTAGAAAAACAGCAATTAGGGAAAAACCTAAAATATTTTGAAATTTTAATATTCAATTTTGGGGCCCCTGGATGCGGGGCCCCTTGCACCTGCGACATGTGTGATACGCTAAATCCGCCATTGTTTGTGTCTATTAATATGATTACTGTATACAACCTAGCACGTTGGTCGCAGGTAGCATATTCTGTTAGGTACCTAAAGAGAATCCCAGTAACTTTCTACATTAATGATCTTCCCTTTATTTTTATACTGCCTATGGGCATTGCATACCCAGTTTTCTCCTGCTTTCCCTGTTTCTAAATATTTGATCTAATTTTTACCAAGATATTTTCAACATTCTATTCCTACTTCTGAGAGTTCAGATGATATTATTCCTTCAACTTTAGGTGCATTCTCATTTTCGTTCCAACAAATAAGACACCAAAATTCAATCATCTCCCGCATCTTTTTAATTTCTCAGTCGCTTCATGCCTTTTCTAACAGAAAAGAAACAACTAGAATTAATTAATGTTCATAAAATTTTTAAAACAAACATTTTTTAATTTTTTTTATATTATAAGAGTGTGTATTAGTTTTGTATTTATTGAAAACTAGTGGTATTTATGTAGGAATATCGTACAAATTTATCTGTACGAATGTAAATTCTTACATGGTGAGAATGAAGGGTAATTAAAACTTCTGATCTAGCCGAGTAATAATTAACACTTTCAGTGCAACGGTATATTAAGGTCTTCTTACGAATGACTAGCAAGATGGCGGGTCTTATGAATGACTAGCAAGATGGCATCCAATTTAAAAGATCGTAATTTGCTTTGTAGTTGCTATTCTTAGGCTACTGAACCTGAATTCGTAGAACATGGTTCCTACCAAGTACTCAGGTAAAACAAATTGGTCTAGAGACAACGACTAACTTCCCTCTTTTCCATGTAAAGTCCATGTTAAATCCGCACCCAGCAATAGGAAAGGATACATTTTTTTTTTTTGCGGATTTAACCAAGCTCAGTCACAAGGAATGATACATTTTACGGGTTTATCCGGACTCAGCACTGAACGTGATAAACAAAAAATAGTGGTACTTTTTCAAAAAGAATTTAAAGCCATTTTATTATCCAGTCCCTTGGGGGTTTGATAAGAGCAAAGTCACAATAAACTAAGTAGTATACAGGCAGGAAGGCAGATTTGGTGAATTCACACTTTCAAAGCGGCAGCAGTGCAGTGGTCTTTTTGTTTATAGCCTACTATTTGCAGTAAATATTATACTTTATTGGTCTATCAGACACTTATAGTACTTATCAGTACTTAATAGTACTATACCAATCAGAGACAAGTAGTAAAATTTTCAATACACCCCCGTGCCAAATTGCGGCAGAGATGCCAACCTACACACACAAATATACTCTTTGGAGCAACTGAAATGTCTAATAGCCTATAATATTTATTTTGAATTCCATCATATTGTTCGTTACAATTTTATCTAAACTCACCTTACACTCCACAACACAAATTTAATTAAACATATTTTGAAAATAAAAAAACCTTTGAAAAATCCAGACAATGAGCATTTTTTTTTAATTTTGAAATTATGACATCTTATAAGTGTGTTCAGTTTAGACATTTTAAATTGATGTTACAGTGTTGACATATCAACAAGATTACAACCGATACTAATGTGAATTTCATATTTCAAAAGTAAACATTATGAAAACTTCTCACAAATATCCATACACAAACAATATTTGATATATTTTTATAACCTAGCCTATACTTTATTTTTAGAAGAGTATAGGCCTATCCATTTCGTTTTATGTCAGGCCTATTGCTAATTTCTCACTAATATATTCAAGCAATTAATAAAATTCATTTTTATTAAAACACTGTATAAGCCTGTATAACTAGCTGACCCGTGCGAATATTTTGCAAGTTAGGAGTAGGCCTACTTACCTGATTTAATAAAGTAAATTATGTTTATTTATTTATTTATTACGTTGGTTTAATTTCATTGATTTGTGTGATAGATTACACTTGCATGTAGAATGTAAATAATCTAACTAACAGCTGTCATGTTAGTTAAACAGATTATTAATAGATGGCACCCTTCATTAGGAACCATGGGAAGTATAAGGAGCAAGTTTACTATTCGACCCTAGGCTAACCTATGGCAATAATAATAATAATAATAAATGACTTTATTTTTTAGGGCGAGGTTAGGACTGTTTAGTCCTCTCTTCCACCTAACCCCAATAGAAAAATACAAACATATTATACAAAATTACAAACATATACAAAATTCAATTCTTAAAAATAAGTATTACTTTAACAGACAACAATTAATAATAAATGTAGCTTATGCAATTTATAAAAACATTAACAGCAATTATTACAAACAGGTTAATACGCATTACAATCATAATTACACATTCATGCAACTGAACAATAAACACTTCCATTGTACGCCTCAAAACTGGGATGCATCATCCACTCTGAACAATAAATATGACATCAATAGCTTTGAAAACTGGACACGGCAGTCAGCAGACTTAATTGCATCCGGTAGCGAATTCCACAGACGGCAAGCGGACACAGTAAATGATTTACAGAAATGCAAGAATAAAAAACAAAACCTAAAAGGTTCTAACCTATAGTATTTAGTCACAGTATGTTTACCTGTATTCAACATTTAACAGTAGAATGAAAATCAACGTCATTGTCTGCAAAAATATTAGGCTATTGTCGAATAGTAAACTTACGCCAAGTAGAATTATAAAAGTTATTTTAATCAATTGTTGTAACAAAAACATGAATTTTAAACTGTTTATCTGTTTTTTGTAAATAATGGGGAACATAAGCTTTAAACCGATGCTTGAAAAATTAATTTTTATGAAGAATTAAGGGAGATATCGCTTAGCGACAAAAAACACCTTTGAGAAATAATATATATAATGATAGCTAGATCTAGCGTTTACAATTCTTACTTTTGGTAATTGCTATAATCAAATGTTTTTTTGTACGTTCAATTCATATGTATATACGAAATGCTGTAGGCCTACTTGCTAACTTTATCAAATTGATGTGATTTTCATCGATGGATTTCAAATATTTAATTTTTTCTTGACTTAGTTTCTGGGCATTTATTATATTATGGTAATTGTTTACTATTACTTTGAAAATGCATACTATTACCGGTACTTCTTAAGCAAATCTTCCCATGTAGAGAAATGTTATATATTTTTATATATTCTAACAATGAATTAACATAATTCAAGACCCGCAAAAATAAATACGAATGAGTAACTTACTTTAAAGTCGTCATCTGATGAAGAAGTACCGTCGCTTGTTGACTCTGTTCATCATACACTATTTGAGATTTATTTTCGTCATTGTATTCTAACAATGAATTATAACATCATTCATGGCCCGGAAATCATTAAAAATGATGAAAAGTTACATTAAAAGCCGTCTGGATCAGTTTATGCATCAGGTGTTGGAAACATACTGTAACTAAATATTATAAGACAACAGGACGTTAAACACACAAAAAAAAACAAAAAAAAAACAAAAATAATAAATATTATAAGTTAGAACTTCGAGCAATTTTTTTTTAATGCTTGTGTTTCTGTTATATATAGACAATAAAATAGGCCTAATAAGCATAAGTTAGAATAGGCCTAAGTTAGAATATAATTATTGTCTATGTATAATAGAAACGCTACCATAAAAAAAAAAAATAGCCTGAAGTTCTAACTTAAAGTCTTTAGTCACAGAGTTTTTTAATTTGTAAACATATATAAGGTAGTATATTACTCAAAGCACCGTATTACTTCCGTTAACAATAAACTGCATTAACGTAAGACCACAGTTGTGGCACAAAAATGTATTTGAACTACTACACGACGCCATAAACACTGATTACCAGTACAACCGCTCGCCTCTGACCTGCACTTTTAACAAACCTGATGGTTGACCCCACTTAACTTACCTTAACTTGTTTACCTTTCCGGCTCTTCAAACATGTTTATTTGTTGACTGCGGTCAATTAGCGATAACATATCTCAATATGGGAAGGTTTGCTTGAAACATATCGGGGCTATATATCGAGACTGTAAGTTAGAATTTCAGGCTATTTTTTTCATTTTTTTGGGTGAATTTCTTTTTCCAGGCCTTGAATCATGTTAATTAACTGTTAGAATACATAAATACAAAATATATCTCAATATTGGAAGATTTGCTTCTGACAAAGTAATAGTAAACAATTATCACCTATATTATTTAATTTTTAGTTGACTTTCAAGAAGGGATCAACATCAATGAAAATTCATATAAGATATTACTGGCAGGTTGGTGATGTGTGCGTGGTCCAATGCATAGGCATATGCCTACCATATTTTGTTCAGTGGTTTAAGACTTTTTTCAAGTCTTTATTTTAATAGTGTTATAGAATTTAAGAAACTCTAAATTTACTATTCGACCCTCGGCTGGTATTTTTGCAGATGACGACGTTGTTTTACATTCTATTGTTAAATGTTAAATACAGGTAAACATATTGTGACTAAAGACTATAAGTCAGAACTTTAGGCTATTTTTTATTATTCTTCCATTTCTGTTGCCGTAGGTCAGACGAGGGTCAAATAGTAAATTTGCACCAAAAGTTTATAAATTGACAAATTTAGAGTTCCTCAACAACAACTACCTAAATCTGATCATAGTGTAGGCCTTCCCTGTTTTGTTGGCATAGCCTAGTTGCAGTCTGAAAAATGGGACAGGAGTAAAAACATATAAATTTATAATCATTGGCTATGTTACTAAATAACTTATATGCTCACTAAATCACATTACAAGGTAGCCTTGTTTTGTTGGAATAATTTCATTTTGAAATCTTGGAAAGGAGTAAATAATAGGCCTAATATAAATAATCATTGACGAGGCCTGCATAAATAACTTTATCTTTATATGCTCACTAATAATAATTCATGTTATAATTAACTCATTCCTATTTAGCCGTACTTCAACAGAACTGTCCATTTACATTTTTAGGTTAGGCATACCTATCATTTACATTTTTAGGTTATCACAGTTTCAATACATTTAATATGAATGAAGTGTACAGTTTTTAAACAATGAATCGCTCGGAACATCCTTGGAAATTTTAACATTACTATTCTCACTCGTAATAATCGGAAATAAATTTGTATTTTATCATTGTTTATAATGAAATGGACTGCCCAGTCAATTGTCAAAAATGAAATAAAGAGTACAGCATCGCAAACCAGAAACTTTCAAACTGCTTTATTACAGCTCTGGAAATATATAAATGGAAGAAATTTATCAGATTTATCAATGATAATTTTAATATACGACCGAAACCAAAAATAAACAAATTTAAATTTATAGAAACGTTAATTAAGTAGTTATCCTGTACCTGCTCTTGCTCTGATGAAAGAGCAGCCGCCATCTTGAACACAACTGATGATTCAAATCAAGGCCAGTACTTCCTACTTTGTCAAGTAGTCTTGAGTGATTAAAATAAAAGTTCTCCCTTTTTATCTTGCTTCCTGTCGACTTCATAAACTTTTGAAAACGTTTTTTAACTCAATTGTGCAAAGCTATCAAAGATTACAACCATTGGTTTGAATTATAACCCAGGAAAAATCCAAATATGTGTCAAGGGAAACCTAGTAGGCAATATGAATGGAATAAACTCAACCCACTCGTATTTGTAATAGCCCTAACTTGGTAGGAAATAGTGCTGTAGCAGCATTGTAGTAATTCTATGAATTAAATCACTGCGGGAATATGTAGGGAAGCGTATCGTAAATTTTACTCAAAACTATTACCGGTATTATATCAGAAATAGAAAACATTATTAGATTTACACAAAACATTAATATTATCCTATGACAGGTCAGCTTGTATATTGTTTTTGTTTAGAAAGAACATAGCCTAGACTTTTATAACCTGATTTAAATAAAAACCCGAACCACAAAACAAGGAACAAAAACAATAACTAAACAACTAAAATGCAAGTTATGTTTACTCCGTTACCCTTATGTACATTTCGATGACATGGTCATCATCCTCAGAGG
>JAGFPH010000195.1:481575-510557 GCA_018207615.1 Philaenus spumarius | reverse complement strand
CCTCTGAGGATGATGACCATGTCATCGAAATGTACATAAGGGTAACGTTTAAACAGGTGTATTGGCTGTTTACAGTTATTTTTTTAATTAGCCTAGTACGGTAATTAATGTAGATTTTTAGGTAACACCTAATGGCACCGTTTACAAATTTGTAAAAAAAAAACACACACATACCTACACTTGTATGTACCATAAACATGAACTGTAATGAGTTTTACCTTTGTACTTGACACCTTGTTTACAAAATAATTCCAACGACAATGTGAAGCAGAACCAAATTCAACCTAAGTATTTTGTTTAGCCTACATATATGAAACGACTTTATAACAACGAAAACTGAGTTCGAAAGTTATTTAGATATTTTAGAAAATATGCCTTAAAATAAACTAATTAGTGAATTTCCATAGGAAAGGTGAGCTATTGCAGTGACCCTTATGGTAAGAGCTAAAGTCGGGAGTAGTAAATGAGCACCGATCATGGTCCCCAGAACACGTTTCGGGGTGCAATTAAATTTGGTATATATGTATATTTTTGTGTTCTCACTTTAGCTGCCGCGTTATAAGTCCGATTTGATCCAACTTTGGTACACACGTTGGTTGTTTAAATCGCTCGGACCATTTCGATAGCCAAAAAATCCAACAACCGGGAGAACGTTTTCTGACAAGGACAAGAAGTAGGCCTAACTATTTTTTAAGATTTTTCGTGCTAGAATTGAACTTTTTTAGGGTTTTATAAAAAAAAGTCATGTAGGATATTATTCTGGACATTTTGTTTTTTTACACAACCTTATAGGTAGCTTAGTCCCCCCCCTCCCCCCCAATCGTTCGAAACGTAAAATACCATAAAAGTAGGCCTACCCGGTGCAAATCTATGTGGAGGCATCTTCTGATCCGAGGCCGACGTCCGAGTTTGTAAACTGGCGAAGCCAAGTACAGTAGTCCTTATAACTTAAGGCCCAAGGTCCGAGGTACAAACTCACAAAGCGAGTTTTTCCGCTGCGAGTGGAATGAAGCAATTTGCGTGAGTCAAAGCTGGAGGTTTAGATGGAAACACATTCTAACTTACTAATTTATTTCGAACACATAGGCAGCTATTCAGCGCCTTCGTGAGTAAACCAATTTCCCGATTTTTTTGTTGAAACCATAAAATATACAAACTTAATTTTCGAAATTCGCGCAGCTGACGTCAGCGGTTCAACTGTGTGTTCAAATAAATCTAAAATTACAACTTCTGCCAATAGCCAATAAAAAGTTCAACTAAAAGCATAAAGAGTGCAGCACCTGACGGAACTGGTACGTTACGTTTACCTCCATTGAGATTAAATATTCGATATAACAGCGCATTCTAGTTACAAAAATAACAAATATTTGCTGAATAATATATTATTTATAAGTCCCAGATGACAGCACTTTACAGTGATCAGAAACTTTTAACTCCATCGAATTTCGACCTTACAGAGCATTTTAGTAAAAAAAATAACTATTTTTGAATAGTACTTTTAAAATGTTTCAGGTAGGAGCACATTACGGGACTAATGCGAAAATTTGTACTACATATGCCAACATGATCCCAACATTTTGGCACCAATATTGTAAAATAAATCTGCAAAAATAGTTAAAGTCGAATCCTTAGTGAGGCGGCACACTTTTTTTAGTGAACAATTTCATCTCTGTGACTGAGTGATTCAGTGTTTGGCTTGTTTAATACAGCTAAATAGTGTGTGATAGTGCTACTTCTGCCGGCCGATTGAAGCGGCAACCAGGTTTGACCTATCTAGTTAATTAATTTTTAGTTATAAACTTACATGCTTAGCCTAGGTAAATTAAGCTATTAAAGCTTGTTTTCTTTTGACTAATACCTTGCCACTAAATTGTTAATTTAGCGTTCCGCTCCTTCTGTGGCATTTGCCACGACAATTGTCGTGTTTATGTTACAGGAATAAAGATGAACGACAGTGAAATGGAGACGGGCTTCCAACAGCTTTCCGAAAGCAATTTCCGGCTTGTTACCAACAGGCGAAAGAGTGGTCGTGGGAGCGGCAGCGACAGTGATACTGACAGCTCTGTCGGAACTATTACATCAAAAAATGTTAATCCGGATAAAGCTCCGAGTTCTGTTTCAGCTACCAAGGCGAAAAAGATTCCACCGATCATCGTCGATGGTGTAGAGAAGAACTGGCCGCAATTTCTGAAGGGTCTCCACCAGAAAGGTCTCACCTTTGAGGTCAAATGTGTCGGTAACTTCCTCCGACTCTTCTGCCAAACCATACCAGATTTTAGGGCTATGCAAAATCACCTTGCATCCAGCAATGTGAAATTCCATACGTTCTCTCTAACACAGGACAAAGAGGTAAAGGTCACCATACGTGGCCTTCATCATCTGACTTCACCCGACGAAATCAAGCTGGAGCTTGAAGAGAAGGGCTTCACGCCCAACCATGTCCAGATGTTGGAGCGACATCAACAAGGTGGTGGTAGAGCCCCCAGCAATACCTTTTTAGTAAAACTAAAAAGGGTCGGCAATTTTAAAGATATTTATTTGTTGCAGGAGATCTTAGGACTGAGGGTCACTGTTGCAGAGTTCCAGCCGCAGAAGGGTGTAGCACAATGCTACAACTGTCAGCGATTTGGGCACTCCTCAGTAAATTGCGGACAGCCAGCCAGGTGCCTTAAATGTGCTGCGGCACACAAGACCAAAGATTGCCACAAATCGAATGAAGAACCAGCAAAATGCTGCAATTGCGGCGGCGTTCATGTGGCGAGCTGGAAGGGCTACCAGAGTCATAAGCAGGCGGAAAGGGCAAGGAACAGGCGTAGCAATCCGGATGGGGGTAGCGCGGGGAGAGGAGGGCCTCGGCCCACCTCTAACCTTCGTCCTGTTCGGGTGTTGCGGCTCTACCTGGTGGTTGACGGGGCGGATCTGGACCTAGTCCTAGGGCTGTCCCGCCAGCTGCTGCTTCCACGTCTGCTGTGTCGGCTACTAAGCCTTTAACGAAATTTCGGGTTACCCAGCCAATGCCAAGCATTTCTGTTTCAGATTCAGGCGCATTAACATACGCGGCAGCAGTCACGGCTGCCAAACGACCTACGGCAGAGGTCGAAATCCCAGCCAAGAGATCCAGAAAGAGAGCTACTCGAAAGGAGGGCAACACCTCTCCTTCCAACTCTTATGTTTCAGATGCTGACGTAAGCGAGTCTGACGCTGGCACAGAGACGTCCAAGGGATCGTCGATTTTGACTCCTGAGGAATCACATCCAAGGAAGCGGCGAGTCCTGTGCGCAAGCCAACTATCCAAGAAGACAGAGCTGAGGTTTCGACCTCCTCCAGTCCTGCCATAACTAACGAAAAGCTGGCTTCGTGGATTACGCAGCTTATTTCTATTGTTTTAGGTTCTGCGAACAAAAGCCCGGCAGAGCTGCTTGCACCTATATTGACTAGCCTCCAGAATCTAATCCGCGATGAGTAGAGACCTTAAGGTGGTCGTCTGGAATGCAAATGGGGTTCGCCCCACGATCTGACAAAGAATACACCGACAGAAATAAAAAAGACCTTGCGCACATAGCGCTCGTTCAAAAATACAAGGTGTTTGATCCGTTGGCAGACAGAAACACTGTTGTTAAAAAAAATAATGCATTGCGTACGGTTTATAAGAAAGAACTATCAAAAGTTAAATATTCGTCAATGAAGATTGGACAAGAAATCGTTGCATGTAAACAGTACTCATACTTTCGATTTATTGTAACGATAAATTATTGTTACGATTTATCCTAGCGTGTACGGGATATTTTGACAATAATATAGAGATACCTTTGGATTCTTCAAGATTTTAACTTTCTAAAACTGCCATCAAATCAAACGTCACTTGCATAGTTCCAAAGATATGGAATTAATTGTAAACCTTTGCAATTGGACAAATTTCAACCAATAAAAAACCGTACATTTTGAGTTTGAGATATCTCTTATAATTCGAATTATTTCAATAGACTTTTTTATATCTATTTATAGACCAAAGTTCAATCTTTCGTTTGGTGTAGCAAACTATATTTACTCTAACGGTTTTGTTCGTACAGTTCTGAGAAATACTGACAAATGGGAAATTCAAAACTCGACTTACTCACGCTCCCGAAGTAGCACTTCCAACGGGGTTTCACTCAGAACGTCGTATTTGATGCGTCCGTGAGAAGTTCAATTCGTTTGATCTAATTTTGTAATTTAAGTGAAACTAAGTCAATTACTTTTATGAAATAATAATTTACAAGTATACAGTTCAATTCTTTGATTTATTCTCTACACTTTCTTATAATAATATTTCATATTTGGGCAAGGAATATATTCCTAAATTACTATTCATACTAGGCCAAGTTTTGTTGGGAGTCTTTGAACTGGTGTTTTCAAAATGAGAAATTTGAAATTGATACATATTTTTATACAGTTCTATTCAGGACTAAATTACAAAATTTTTTACATTTACGAAAAATTACAAAAAATGTTTACTTCTTTTTATGTAGGCCTAAAGTTGAACTTTTTCCTTTCGTTACTAAACATTTTTTTTTTTTTTTGAGCTAATAACTTTGTAAATTTTACATCAATCATTTTTTTACTGGCATATATAAATTCTTTGAACCTTTCTTTACAAAAAGCTACTGAATACTTTTGGATTGGTTTATAATTACTATATTTGGCTAATTTTTGAAAATATGTTTGCACACACACCGAAATGGCTTCACTTCAGAAAAACGTTAGCAGTGTTAATGTGGGGAGGGCGGCAATTTTGGGGTGCCCATAGGCGCAAAATATGTAGATCCGGCTCTGTACCTAAGTAGTTAGTAGAGACCTAGGAGAATATCGACTACAGCCGCTTTCGAGCCAAGTTTTCAACCATTCTACCAATATTTTCACAATTTAAGGTAAATTATTAATTTAAATCAATTATTTTTATCACTTCTATTCATACCATAAGATATTTCATCATATTAGTGTAATATAAATTTTAAAGTACAAAATTACGTCTTAACAGTTAATGTTTTCGCTTTGTCCTCATTTTATCCTATTCCCTTGGTTTATGAATGATTAGTATTTTTATATAAATCTAAATTAATATATTATGTACATTTTTTAAATATTTTCATACTGGTTCGTAGTAGAGGAGGAAAGCGAGAAATTCCAAAATAAAGAAATTTCAAAATAAAGAACTTACAACTTATCAGTTCATTTTTCGCTTTGTCCTCATTTTATATTTTTTTCTTAGTTTATGAATGATAAGTATTTTTATAAAAATCTAAATTAATATATTATGAAAATTTTATAATAAAATTCCAATAAAAACGTATTTCGAAAAAAAAATTACTGTAATACATTATGATAAAGTAGGCTAACATAAAAAATTTAATTTTGTGTCATTGCTATTTTGATATTTTACGAATTAAATTATATAAAATACATTCAGGTTTTACTAGCAATTGTTTTCAAAAATACATAAAAAATCATTTACTAATCTATAATTAATTTTCATTATTGACATTTTTTATTAAATAAATGTGTTTTACGTAAAAATATTATTATTTTTATCATTCAGAAAAGGTTTTATAACTTATTTAAAGTGATTCACAAAAAATGGGCATGAAATGAATAGATTTTATTACGAGGTCATAGACCGAAGGCGTCAAGACTGATGCGGCTAAAGCCGCAAGCTCGATCCGAGGGCGCCAAATTGGTAGTCATTTGTCATTTCTAATAGGACCGTAAAATGGCGTAGCATGGATAGTGAATGTACATCACTACTGACAAAATGTTGATTTATTGTCCCGTGAGGTGTTGCCCCCTGTTATATATGAAAAACAAATTTATATCTGCAAAGCTACAAATTAAAGACATTATTAACTATAACAAATTACTGTATATTATGCAATTATTATTAGGTTACAGTTTTCTAAGATCCGGTATAAATTAATTTATAATCTTGTATCATTAAATTCTTTACGTTTCAGAAATAGCATAGAATCTGATTTTGAAGCTTGAGAAATTGAAAAGTTTATATTAATACAAATATTTATAGAAAGAAAAATTTTTTTTTTATTTATTCAATTAGGTTTTAAAATGAGCTTAGTTAATAATAAATCAAGGAATGCATACAAACAAAAAGTTCGTTTGTTTTTTTAATTATGAAAAACTAAGACATCATGAATAGCCTACTAATTACTCAAATTTCCATTTAGGAAAACAAACAGTAATAGACTCTAGAGTTGGACAACAAACATATTCACAAACAAATATTTGCAAGCATTTTTACCCAAAGAGAAAACCAAGGGTACAAAATCTTTTTTGCAGAACAAAAGTAATTTGTCAATACCAGAAAATTTAGTTTCAAAATTTCATCGAATATTTGTGAAAGTGAAACTGATATAGACATTTGTGCAGACTATGTACTTTTAAAATTGAAATAGGAAAAAATGGCCGTATCTGATTTAAAAAAAAAAACTTATTTTAAAAATGTGTTCAAAGAGATTTGAAATTGAAGGATAAGGTCAGAATTATTTTATCTATATATATATATATATATATATATATATATATATAGATAAGCCAAATACCACTCACTCACTGACACACTCATCATGAATTCTCAAAAACTACTTAACGGATTGGAACGAAATTTGGTATGTAGCTTCCTCTAGGGCCATAGGTGCTCACTAAGAAAGGTTTTCGAAAAATTCGAAATTTTAGGGGAGGCAGCGGTCAAAGTTACTAAATCACGATTTCTCCAAAACTACCAAACGCATTGGAATGAAATTTGGTATGTAGCTTCCTCTAGGGCCCTAGGTGCTCGCTAAGAAAGGTTTTCAAAAAATTTTAAATAGTATATAGCAAAAGTAAATAGTTGAAACTTATAGTTGCATTATAAGTAACTTGTGTATTAGATGTGAGATTCTATGTTCAAATTTAATTTTATAAAATTAGCCCAGGCCTTGCCACCTAATAATAATTATGCCTTGGACTAATGTAAATGTAAATAGTTTTATTCCAAACTAATCGATCATTGAATAGTCGATATTCAATTAAAAATAATCGCTCTTTTAGAAATAAATTGTTACCATCCAAAAATAAAACTTTGTGGAATGCGTATTGGGCTCAAATAAAATGGATGGCACATACAGAAAGTTCATAAAAGCAAAATATACCAGACACAAGTCTTACCTTAATTCCGAAGTCGACATATCTGAAATTTTCCTTGACAGGTTATTGGATAAATACAATTAATGTACACATTTATAACAATAACGTTAATTTATTAAAAAAATTGATACGCCCTTAACATGAAAAAGAATGAACATTATATACGCCCCAAAATAACAGATTGATTTAATTAATTCCCTCCCTTACAAAATTAAAGAAAAGCCCACCCTGTATATAATTATATATTTAAATATTAATTTACTTAATTAATCCAAGAAATTAAACTATAAAAATGGTACAAATGGTCTTAAAGATTAGTTTATAATAGTACTTACAAACTATTCGGTATATTTTATGTTGGCCAACGTTTATTAAAAGAAAATATGCGCATTGTATGTAATAAAAAAACTGCAATTCCAAAAGTATAAACAAAATAAAATAATGTAAAATTTTGTACTTAAAGTATTATTAGAATCATGACGTTATTATAATTAAAAAAAATTTTGATTTCTGACTCTTGGAGTCCGTGGTGTCAAAAGTAGGTACCTCGCCGCCCTTATTATTTAATGAAAAACATATATATATATTACAACAACATACTATTTTGGTTACATGAAAAGTTAAATAGCCTTTTTATATTTCTGAAAGTCACTTACCCTGGCTAACTTATTATAAGTTCATACTGATTTAAAAATAGCCTGTTTCTGTTTATATTTTATAATAAGTTTTTGATCAACTGAATTCACTTTGTTTAAGACAGCGTAGTAATAAGTTGTAGTTGCGGAGGTGGAATCACATTTTATTACAGTTGCATATTGATAAGAGTTGAACTAAAGTAGAACTTGTAGCAGTAACTTAAATCAGGAAGTTAAACCAGATTTTCTCTAAAGAATCAGAACATAATATAGGCATTAGTTACTTTATATAGCCAAAGATAAAATATTATGTCAGAATGAAAATACAGCACGTTTACAGCAGGCATGCTGTAATTTGGCTTGTTGTAAACTGTTTGAACGTGCCGATTTGGTCTAATATGACGTTATAATACATAAGTTTCACTTTAGTTTAATATCAAGGTTATTTGTCACAGAGTTACTCTTTGTTTCTGGCAAACTGAAACAAATATACTGTTTTTAATTGGCTGGCTGAATTATACTTTTACAGGAACTCTTTAGAGCACAAAATATAACTTGTAGGTAATCACACATGGGTTCACTTTAGTTTAAATTATGTATTTTTCCAGGCTAATTATTAAAATCACTGTTTAGACTATTTAGAATAGTTGTAGGCTTTACAAAATATCAAAATTTATATGGTTAATTAACTTACAAATGGCTTTTGCAAAATACAATGGCTTACACATAACAAACGGCAACTAATAGTAAATGACATTTGCAATTATTGGAAAAATTCAGACATCGTAGACTACATGCTACATATTAAGCGAAAATAGAAATTTTACCTGGTATACAGCTATTAACTCATGTTGTAGAAGAAAGAAATACTACATGTTACGGACCACCAGCAAGCGTGACCTACTGTACAACGTGGTAGATCAAGGTTAACTAACTAGCAAAATGGCGGGGGTTCGCCTTGAACAACTAGGGCACGGTGCAAGACGGGCTCCGACAGTGCTGCCGCGGTGAGACAAAGGTGTATAACAGCCCCTGCAGCCAACAGAGTATGTAACCGCAAAGTATTGGTGTAGGTCAAAAAGAAGCTATTGGGCAAAATTAGGGTGAACGTTACAAAATATGATTCCTACCCTACGCAATCATGATTTTCTAACAGTGATGCTCGAGTCCCGACGGCATGGTTTATGAGTTAACGGTAGTAAGGCGCTGCGCTGGGGTGCTGGCTTTGGTCAGTGCGAGGCGATCTAACAGAAAGAATGTATATATTGCACTATTGTCCGACTCAAGCACTTCACCATTCTACAAATAATCTTTGTTCATAATCATTTTCATTACTATAAACATTGAAGAAACAACACTATAAGAAGCGAAACCCCCATGTTATCAGAGGTAACACTTTTCAACAGTCGAAAATGCCTAGTTTGGATCGAGGCCAACAGGTACCGCCAGCAGCATCGCCGCGTGGACTGTACCTTCTTTATTGGGACTGTACATTACGTGCCCGCCCCTAGTGTCAACTTCACAGAGACCAAATAGTTTTGTCGATGCGTAAACGTAAGCAACTGCTATGCTCTCCTTAGGTGACTTAGCTTATGGGTTGAGTTATCTTTAATTAAAAAAAAAAACAGGTTTTAGAGGAAAGATGTGGGATTCTACCCATCTCATTTTCTACATGAAATATATTTTTACGTAATTGTACAAATTGAAAAAGTAAAATGCAAACTTACTTTAATTCAGGAATCATCTGACATAAAATTTTCAGTAAGCGAGGATTTTTTAATTTTTCAAGTTACGATGTTTCGTCAGCGGGAAACTTGTAGGAAATTACAAGTACTAAAATTGTTGTTTAAACATGTTTTGTCTCCAAAAACCCGTTTTGGTTTTTAACATAGTTCATTAACGACAGTAAAATTGCGCTCGAAACTAAAAGGTCCTGCCACAAACGCTCCATTGGTCCGATCACGCTATTCTATTTATTTATTCTGGATTCACGTTTTTATTCATTAGTTTTCATAATAAAGTATATTTTAGTATTTGTGTTTTATTGCGTTTGTAAATCATTTCGTTAATTTATAAAAGTTTTGTAAATCCTATTTTAAAGTGAGAAAACAACAACTGAAAGAGAAGAGCATCTCGTAGTATTTTGTTATAATTAATTATATTTTCAAATAATAATCTATATTATTAAATGATTTTTGTCGAAAACCTATTTCCAATCGCCCAGCCTCTCCTATGGACCGATTGTGAAGATTTAAAAAAAAATGTGTTTATTTTTTATCTCTAGATATATCATCAAGCAATGATTTTTTTTGTAACATTCGAGGCTATAAAAATTCTAATTTTATGCATTTTTTCGTTTTTTTTTATTTATTTGAAAAAATAAAAAAGGACGAGGTTGGTTGATAGCTCAATTGAAAGAGCTAAAAATTTAGAACATTTACGCCGCTTACAGTACCCTTCTATATCTCTTATAGATTTCCTGTTATATAAATTATTGAATTATTGTATAATTATCGTAATTATTGAATTATCAATATTAATTGTGTAACGACTGTTATTCTAGGTTTGTGCTTCACGTGCACGGTATGCGTTTTTTATGCGTTTGCTTTGTAATTATTGAATTATCGTTGGGGAAGTATATTATCGGCCGGCCTATTACGTCTTTATTTTTCTACCAATTTGTAAAAAAAGTGTCATTTTATTCGTTTTACACTGCAGAGTTACAGCAAAATATAAAAATCCAATAAATTGAGTTTATTTTAACAACTGACATTTTAAAATTACGCCATGTTATTTAAATGGGAGAAATTTGTGTAAGATCCATTAGTTTGGGCGTCACCAGTTAGGCTCATGACAAATGTACCAATTTGAAGCCCAAACATCCCCAAAAATATAAAATTTATCATTTCCTCATTTTAAGTTTGTCAAAAAATACAAATTATAAAATCTTAAAAATTCCCCACGTTATTTATTTTTGTCTAGAAGCTCGCCCTTTGTTTGAGAGAACCTTTCAACGTACGCTCATAACATATATTTCAATTTGAAGCCTAAATTTTCTCATTGTGTCATTTTACTACTTCAAGTAGGGATTAATAATTCAAAAAGGAATTAAGGAATTCAAACCGTTGTGGTAAATGGGGGTTTGGGGACTTAAAACTAACAAATTCATGCAAACCCCACTAGTGATTGTAAATTGTGTAATGCTTGGTTTCTTGAGAGCTTTGTATCATTATATTTGTGTGTATGTTGTTTTCCAATGTATGTATGTGTATATTCATGGTGATTATTTATTGTAACAAAATGTTAGGTTATACAGGATGTTCCATAACTATCGCCCCCTCTACGTTTTGTAAAATTGCAAATAGATTTTTTTAGATTTTCCTACGTGATTGAACGTTTTTTTTAGAGTTTTTTCTAAAAACATAAATATAGGATGTTAATCAGCACATTTTGTTTTTACGCGGCCTTATAGCTAGCTTGGTTTCCCCAAAATCGATCAAAACGTAAAATAACATAAAAGTAACTGGTCCAAAGCCACGTGGTGGACTTTAAATTGGGGCATCTTCTCATCCGAGGCCGATGGGCGAGTTTTTACGCTGCGAGCGAAGCGAAGCTCAACCCGTGCTACTTGTTTACATTACGGTAGCTCAATCCCTTACGCGAAGAATAAGCGTACACCTAGTTATGGAACACTCGGTATAATTATTTCGTAGTCTATGTGTACCATACTTTGCTTTGAATTATTTTAGTTGTTGCTTACGCGATCGATTGTAAATAGTTTATATAAAGATCATTATTATTTATTTATTTCTGGGTTTTTTTCTCCCAGTTCAAAATATTGACCATAAAACTAAATCTTTTAGAGCTTTTTCGCCAAACTGTCATAAGTATTGCCTGGAAAACAATACTTTTTATAAGCTTTAAATATCCCAAAAGCAGGAATGAACAATCTAACACCTTATTTGAGAAAGGGTGAAATATATATGTTTGGTGTCAAAACAAAACCTTTTTTGCAATTTTACCTAAGTTTTTGTATATGTCGTTATATATTTTACCAATTTTAAGTCCGATTTTACGAAATAAAGTGTTTATTTGAATTACTGTTGCATGCATATTTTACATTTACCTTGTATGGGATATTTTTTCAACAAAACAAACTTAGAAGACTTTACAATATTTTACAGTAATAGATTATCAAATCAAATTCAGGAAAAACCCATGTTCAAATAATGTTAATTGGAGATTTAAGATAATTTTTATACAGTATTTGACATAACATTTTTACGTTAAGTTACAAAAAAATCATTGTAAGTTACAAAAAAATCATTTACTACTTAAAATTGTTTTTAATTCATTAAAAAAAGTATTAAATGTATGCCACATTTTATAATTTGGTTATTAAAAACATTATCAATAGTAAATCATTGTTCAACAGTACTGTATAATATAGTTGCAACGTGCGCCAAATATTGAAACATGTGCTTGCTCCCTCCAAAACGAAAACTAAATTATTCTCTTCGTTGGGGATGTTGAAAGGAGGTCAAAGCAGTTTGTGCCAGACAGTGCAAGAGGCAGATATATTCGCGGTCTGGTGGTGCGGCGAAATTTAAACTCTGCCTATAATGTCAGTTTCGTCTCAAGAAGCAGCAAAAGATTAGTGGCGCTCCGAGTGACTTCGAAATGAACTAACATGCAAGCGTCAGCTTATAGCCCATTAGGTTTCGCTTCTTATAGTGTTGTTTCTTCAATGCTATAAAGTAATCAGTATCTTTGTTTTTCGTCAAATAAAAGTTATCTTAACTTGATTTGGGATCTTTTATCCCTGTGCACTAATGATTGGTTGGAGAATAGTTTTATCAAAACATTTTAGTTAATTTCAGACTTACAATACTTAAATGACATTTTTAATCACTTCTAAATATGAAGGCTTACATATTTTACCTTTAAAAAATATATATTTCAGAATTTCTGCTGATACAATATAATCTTGCAGAATTTTTGACAAGTTACAGAACTTCAATCCATTTAGAGTTTTATTGAATATATAGGCTACTCTGATCTGAGCTTAGCCCCCCCCCCCCCCCAGCGGAATCCTCAGTGCACCACTGTCTTTATCACCTTGATGGATTGTGACACACATTCATGGTAGCAGATTTAATATATACATTTAGAATTTTAAAACGGTCTACATGGAATATATCACGAATTGAAATTAAATAACAGAATTAAAGATGGGAACAAAATATTAGATGGAAGTTAAAAATCTAGTTTAAAAAAAATATATCACTTTTAATTTTCTAGAAAAGCTTATGTTTAACAAGGACAAAGCCGAGGATGACGGCTATAGCATTTTCTCTTTTTTACTGTCACTCCATGTCTTCTGTGGGCTAAGTCGTATTCTAAGGCCCTTGAAAATACCTACCTTTAGGCCGTTACAATTGCTATAGTAGAATCTCATTTATCTGACCCCAATTATTCTTGCCTAAACCTCTTTAAAACAAGATCAACTGTGATTGTAGCAAGCATTTGATTGTGTAAAAATAGTTTTAAAATACAGAAGAAAAAAATATAACAAAAAAACTTCCCTTAATTCTTAAATATTTCAATAAAATACTTGAATTTACACTTTCAAGTATAAGTTCTAAATAAACAAACACAAAACTAATTATGATTGAGTAAATTGAACAACTTCTAAGTGTTTTTGAATAAATGCACTGTCACACCATTGACTATATGCTTCAATACCCAGTCCATAGACTAAAGTTGTTCAGGACGTGCTGCGCTATTCTGGTCTCAAATTGTGCAACAGGTTGCCAGACAATATAAAGGTAGTGCCTTGAATTAAAAACTTTAAAAAAAAACTTAAAACTTTCCTTGTAAAGTGGCCATTTTACTCGGTGGAGGAGTACCTAAGGCTTTAAATAGTTTATAAAGTTTTTTATGTTTATTTGTACAATGTGAAATCAACTCCTATAAAAGCAAGTGTACGTGCTTACATACATGAGTAACAACATAATATAACAGCTGATTTCGCAGTTTAAGTATCACATGTAATACTTAAAACAAAACCTAGCGTAGATTAAACTTTGGGGTTATGCTTACAACTTCAATCAATATAAGTCTTGCGAAGTTGATTTTTACAAAAATATGAGTTAAAGAACTAATGTAGCCTATAACACGTTATAAGATTTGCTTTGAAGTTATAAAATGAATATAAATACAACCTTTTGTTATCAATATATTCATTTATACAAGTTTAAAGAAGATACCCATCCGTTTAGCTTCGGAAACATTCGTACATCTTCATTTAACCCTGTAAATGGCAGACTGCCCTTTGGGACACTCTCTCGGGCGTAGAACGCAACAAGCTCGAACAATAGCGAGAATTTGCATATTCCGTTAATTAATTCACTTAAAATCATCCAATCGTAATAAAACCGGCACCATTGAAAAGCTAATCAATTGAACTTTAATTTTTGTATTTAAAACTTTTTCGTAAAACGTATATTTACATACGTAATCATCATTTTAAAATATGCAGATTGGGTTACAGCTGTTTCCGTGCGCGAATATGCATACAATTGTACTGTTTTTTCCCACTTCTTACATGTCCAAGACCATCTACAGGATTTCTATCGAGATTATAAAAATACCATTGGATTCGTCAAGATTTTATCTTTCTAATAGTGCCTTCCAATCAGATTTCACTATTTTACCCGATTTTTGACGACGATTTCTGTAAACCTTGCGATTGGACAGTTTTTCAACGAATGAAACAGCCTATTTGTCAACCGAGATAACGCCCACTATATCACATGTTTTGACAGATTTCTGTACACCATTTTGTAGAGAACAGTTTGACCTTTCTAACGGTGGTAATTAAACTAGAATAAACCAGTTTTTTGCTTGTCCAGACAGCAGTGAAAGTACATAATTAGGGCAGTCTGGTGAGACCGTCTTGCGCATGGGTTCCCACGTTATTCATGACCCTTCCTTCGACCGGCGACTTTTCATTACATTGATGTCATTTTGTTATTAAAATAAAGATAACTCAAACACTTTTGTGAACTGAGGAAAGACAAGTATACCGTTCTTTTCTTTGATTTATACTCTACACTTTGTTATAATATTTCATTTCTGGGCAAAGAATATATTAGTAAATTACGTTTCAAACTACGCCTAGTTTTGTTAGCAGTCGTGTATTTGGAATATAAAAACAGTTTTTTCGAAATAAGAAATTTGAAATTGATAAATGTTTATACAGTTCTATTCAGAACTAAATTACAAAACTTTTTTACACTTATGAAAAAATTACAAAAAATTGTTTACTACTTGTTATTTAGGCCTGAAGTTTAACTTTTTCCTTTCGTTACTGAACATTTTTTGCTTTCTAAGGTAATAACTTTTACAATTTTAAAAGAAACTAATTTTTAGTGGCATATTTGAATTCTTTTCTACAAAAAAGCTATGAAACACTTTTGGATTGTGGTTCATTTACTATTTTTTAGAATTTAAAAAAAATGCTTGCAAAACGCTAAAAACCGGCTTTTCAGTTTTCGCTATAGCACTGCCATATGTAGGGTTAACATATAAAAATATTCCATTATTTATTTCTTTATTGTAATATTAATAACTTCTAAATCATTTCTATCAATATGAAGTTAAAAAGCAATTAAAATATAGTATTTTTATCTTTATTTGGATATATAATAATGAATATAAATACAAAATTTTAACAAATTGGCCCACAGTTTTACAATCCTTATAATTGTACACAATTACAGAGTTAAAAACCACCGTCATCATAGGTAGATCTAGATAAAGTCTGTTGCTTTTAAATAGTATTTGTTTAAATTATGTATTTCTGAAGTGTATCTAACTAATCTGTCTGTGATTTTTCACGGGAGCTTACTAGTAGTTTACACAGTTTTGTGTGTTTTATTTACATTACTTTCATTATATTATGTGGATCAATGTGTATATGTGTATGAATTTGTATTGTATTATATTCTGCATATATTCATATCATTGCACTGTGTATGTTGTACATGTGACAACTCAAATGTTTACTGCAGCAATGCCATTTGTACACCAAAGAGGCTAATAAATATAATCTAAACAACTCCAGTTGGTGGAAACGGCAGGAAGCAACTGACATACATAAAACTGATGTGATGGAATTTTGGTGGCTTATTCATACATTAGGTTTGTCTGGAATGTCAAAAAAAAAAAAAAATTAAAAAGAAAATACATACAAAAATTATCTTTATTAACAAACATGCAATAAAATAAATTCTTAACAAGAACATACAATTATTTTGTAAATAGTTTCACAGTACAACAGAACACAAAATTTGTATTTTATTTACAAATCATATTTTTAAAAACAACAGCCTTCTATAACACAGGGTAGTAATATGTGTATTTGCGTACAGATGGATGCAATATATGTTCTGTCTTGTACACACACAGCTCCCAACTTGTTTCTTACCTGTGCTTATAGTGACACAAAACCGATGCTAGATTTTTAGTAAATCTGCCAGAGTTAAAAACTCTTACGGCACAAGTACAAACCATATTGAGCCAGGTAACTCTATGTGAATTGCTGGAAGGGCTGTGACAGCTGGCTAGAATTTTGTTGAAGTGTAAACCAAGACTTCCTAAAGTGGTGACAGTAAAATGGTGTAACAAGAAGCACAGGGTTTACAACCCAACACATTTGAAGACGTACTTGGCTGAGTACAGCGTTCACAACTTTCATGAAATCTTAGGCAATATTATTGATTTTTGAAATTGTTCAGTCAAAATTTTTCTTTTCGGTAATTTTAAAGTTTCAAAAGTGAAAATGTTTAGTTTTTTGTATTGTCCAATTAAAACTTGGAAAAATGTACAGAGGCAAACAAATGCTATCCAGAAATAAGGCACACAGTAGATGGGAATTAGTATAGCCTATGTTTAATTACTTCGTCATTAAGTAAAATTGCAGTACTCTACAGGGTGTCTACCAGATCATAAAATTTTAATTTCTTAACTTTTGGGGACTTTTATAAAACCTCAAATAGAAATTTGTTGAAATTATTTTCAATCAAATCGTAATATCTATTGACCTTTTACAAAAATTTACAGATATAAACATAAACACCTTTGAATCATACTGGCTAGATAATCGTTAAGAAATTAATACATATAAACTCGAACGGCTCGTCAACAAATAAACATGATCAGAGTTTCAAAAGATTTGTTTCTTCCCTCTGCGGTATTAGAAAAACTTGTTTGCTAGGTTTAAGAACTGGTTTATTACGATTTGCAGAATGTTTAATATTTAATATACGTATCAATCAAAATTAATGGCTCTATCAAGGCTCTAGATGAATTGAACCGAATCTTTAAAAAGTTTTGAACTTTGAATCAGAATTGCCATTTGTTTTACACGGATGATCGTATGATGCAGTACAAACTGTGAAATTCAATTTCAGGTAGGAAACAAAATGGTGATCTCAGATTATAAGCCGTGACTTTTGCGGACTGGTATTCAATCCAACATGTATTCAATCCGTGGCTTATGTTTTATCTGTTGTACGACTCTCTATCTCCGGCAATGATAAGGCTCATACGGGAATATATTACCAGAATTAACAAATTTACCTTGCTGTAACTGGTGTCATCATTCAGCGATAATGGTGTAGTTACTTACAATGTTGGTAAGACTGCAGAACTAATTGACACCTATCTCATGTGGAGGAAACATCATGCAAAAACAGACTTGTGCAAACAAATTATTTTAAGAATATTGAAGGTTGTAACTTTGTGCTGAAGTAAATGTATTTCATTAAATAACAAGTTTTGAAACTTTACATGTAAATTTAATGTATTTCTTACAGAAACATGTAAAAGTCATGAAGTATAAAAAACAGAGCCCTGGATTGTGTGAATGTCCGGTTCATGGTGATAAATAGTGGACATTGTATTTTACATTAATCCAGTTTTTTTCGTTAAACCAATTCCAAAATACATTTAGAATTATTCATGGTCTTAGACTTTGTTTTATTTTAGGAACATTAAATAAAACGTACAACATTAATACAAAATTTAACAAAAATACAAAAAATTTGTATTCTAAATCGATTTGCAAATTACCTTTGTACAGAGATTAAATCGAATATCTGTGATTTTGTATTTACATTGGTATAAGAGACTGCCAAACACGCAAACATTAAGATGGTTATACATTCAACTACAGTATGTTTAGAGTTGGCTGAGGAGAGTTTGCACAAAATCAAACTAACGCTTTCATGAGTGCCAGTCTATCAAATTTGAAGTTGAGCCATGACGGGGCGCAGAAAGTAGCAATCTGGTGCGAAGTTTGCGCAGCTGGTGCTGAAGTTTTCGTGCTGTTGTTAACGCGCGGCTTACTTTTATCTGCTTCTGTAAACAAAACACTCAACGTTACTGGAGTAAATGGATAGCAGGCAGTTTCTATAACAAGTCCTCACTGACGAAAACTAATATAGAGGGGTTACGTGTCGATTAGAAAGTGGTGAGAGTCGAACCAAACCGAATTGAAAATTGGCGGTTAACAAAATCTTGCTTTTATCTACCACTTTTAAATACGGAAACAGCCATATTGTTTTATTCTATAACAAGTACACTATAATGTGAAAATTACAAATTGTTTGAACCATTCAAACAAATTCAATAATTGTTTATGTTTACAGTGATTAAAACACTATAATAAAGATTATTTTTTACACGTAGCGCCAGTGAGCGGCGACATGTCTAAACATTCCTGTCATATTTTAGGTCAAAACGTTAGGCAACAGATCTTCACCATAACTTTTTGGTAACCGTGATCCGTAACCTTAGACTATTCTAACAATAACTTGAAAATAACAAAATATACTATTCTCAATTTATAAATCATTTCTGATTCTTGAATAATTCATATAAATAGTTTAAGGATATTATTAAATTTGAACACAATGATCTGAAAGTTGAAATTATTTAAATAAACCCTAAATGATGTATAAATTTAAAAACCCCACAAAATTGTAACTATTGTAATTAGAAACAAGTTATTGTTTAAAAAAAAGTTATGACATTAAAGTCAATTAAAACAATTATTATTAATACCTAAATGTATTAATATGAATAACCAAATTAATTAAACTCACCTGTAAAATACACAAAAAACATTGTAAAGTTAATCTATGGCTAGTACTAAAACTATTTTTAGCACTATTTAAAGAAAGAGTAACATTGGGATGTAAAGAGTTCTAATATATTTGTCCTCCAACTACTATTTGAAGAGATATTTTCTGCCTCATTAATAGGGCAGAAAGAACGATTTATCATCCGAGGGTGGAAAAGTGTCCAAATAAAAAGCATTGAGTTTACTTTGGCGCTTACCTAATTGTGGGCTATATGGTATATTCAATGCTTTTTATATGGGCACTTTTCTGCACACTAAATCATAGTAAAACAGCTGCTGAAATTACAATGCATCAATGAACTTCCGTGCCTGTGTATTCTTGACATAACCTCAATTGTTTTTGTAAATATGAATGTCCATGTTTTAATAAAGTTTCTTCCATAGTAAAATGTAAATTATTTACTAACATTGAGGAAAAATGTTGTGTGTCCTACTGGAAGAAAGTATTTCAGTTGCCCTCAAGAAAATTACTGCCTTCGCTGCGCTAACATTTTTTGAGGCAACAAAATGATACTTTCCTCCTAAAGACACAAATAACTATTGTTTATGTGTTGTGTTAATGTATGTAATTTCAAAAACTGTCACTCATTTAATTAAATGCTGCTACAAAATCGGTTTGGCAATGCCTGAATTAGACAGGGGAACTATCATCACTGACAAATAAGTACGGTTACTGGACTGCGAGCAGAACACAAACTATTTGCATATACATATAACCAGCCTATAAAGCAAAAACAAAAGATAGTTAATTATTTAGTACTTATAATAAGTTGAACATCCTGGGAATAAACTAATTCTATCTTGTACATAGCATGGTCGGTGTATATTCTTAATGATATTCCTTCATTAATGATTTAGGTCAAGACGTATTTTTTAAATGAACGGATTTGCTACAAAATAAACTGTACAGATGTTATAGAACATGCAAATGATAACAAACTAAAGCATCTGAATAAATTATTGAACCTCAAAAAACAGTTGAAACAACCCGCCCACCACCAAGATCAGCTGAGCGCATTAACAAGACAGTAGAAATATGTTAAGAGTTTTTAACACCAGATGATGTCTAAAACAGTTACACCCTTATACACTATTTTACTAAACGTACCAGAGCCGTTGAAGATGAGTTTCCTTTTAAAACATGGCTTTCGATCTTTACGAGAGCTTCGGGGTTGCGTAGGAGGGGAGAAGCAACTGGCAGTGGTAGCTTTCTGGGAATGGAACTTGTGGTAGTCTTCGAACTCCCCCTATAAACAATGCTATCAGTCAAAAGATGGAATATTCTTCTTTTACAAGTTATTATAATATTGGGGTGAAATTACATAAACTTAGGCTGGGTTGCACTAACCAGGATCAGTTTTGATCTAGGATCAAAGTTGTATTTGATCCAGGATCAACTACTTTGATCGGGTGTTTCTATTGCACCATACCTGGATCAAATAATTGATCCTGGATCATGATTTCCCTAGATTAAACCGCTAATTTTCATCGATTTCTGTTGCATCAACCAAGATCAAGTATTTTATCCAGGATCAAAGCTATTTAATCTGGGTTCATTTCTAATACCTCGTTTTGCCAGTATCAAATCATTATTTTTTTAGGTTAGTTGAAGTGTATTAATTAATTTTGTGTTAGAGTGGTTACTTGAGAATAAGTTTAAAAACGAAAATTATATTTTAAATAGATATTATACGAATATTTGTATAATAATTATAATATAGGCCTAATTATAGGTTATCTATTTATTGTGCTGAAAGATTGGTTGGTTGATTTCTAAATTAATTGTTTTAAACTGTTTTTGTAAAATTATGTCTGATATAGAGTCTCTTGTAAATTTTACTCAATGGGTTGATGAAATAGACACTGATGAAAATAAGGCTCCAAAAAAGAAAATTCATCGATTAATTCGAGTTAGGCGAGATTTATTTTCCGAATTTGAAGATACGAAATTCCGACATAGATATCGGTTATCGAGGGCAGATGTTTTAACTTTGTTCGGCAAAATTGAATCCAAAATTACACTTGGGACGGACAACAGAAATAGCCCCATATCACCCATAAATCGACTATTGATTACCCTGAGGCCCCAAAGCAGAATAAGATTTATCTTTCTGCAACGGTTGGTGCCAAGACGAAAAACTTTCTGCGAGTGCGGGCGTTTTAGTAATAAATTTAATCGTAGAGGTTTTATAAGTGAATAAGTAAGCAATTCACAAATGATCAATTCTTTGTGTTTATTTAATTAAGTAATTATTTTAATTTCTATAAAATTATAGATATGCCTTAAAACTTAAATTTTATTTTACATTGTCTTATATTTTGAAACATGGCAAGGATTCATTCAAATTTTCTTGGATTCTCCTTTCATATTTGGATGTTACTGCTTGGGACATTAATTTATTTTTTGAGACTGGTTTGAAGTGGTTGTAGTAGGTACTGAGTCCAGTATTTCTGACATAGGGCAAGTTTCAAAAATTGTCTGTTTCCTTTGTAACCAGCAAGAGGTCCATTAGTCATTATGTAAGCCAACATTTCAGTAGTGCCAATCTCTTCATATGAATGACAAATCGCTGGCAGCAGGGCTTTTAATCATTACATTGGTAATAATAGACCCCCATCTCAATATTTTTCAAGTCACGCTTCACGCATCAATAGCAAGCCACATCTTGATGGACTAATTGACTAGTTAAACTAGTTGTTTATTCGACTAGTCCCTTATGTAATCGATTAGTCGGTTGCTATGGAAGGACTCAAGTCGATTAAAAACAGGACGTATAATGATAGTCAGAATGTCATTTGAAATGGAACGACTAGAGAAACTGATCGACTAGTGTACAAATGATAAGTATTTATGTCTATTACAGAGATGATAAAATAGTAATAGTTGTACTAGTCAATATAGAAATTTAATAGAAGATCGAGTTATAATTTTTGTTTATGGTAGGGATGGGTAACTCAACTAAGCCTAATTATTTGTAATAAATACAATCTCAACGTATGTCCGCGAAAAAATCGATGCCCTTATACAATTTGTGTCAACTTTATGAACTACCATTGTTGAAATACAATGACGAATGTCCGCAAAAGAATAGAACATCTGAATATTATTAGCGCTAATTTTATAAAACGTCGGCATTAAAACACAATTTAATATACAACAGCGTAGGCCTATGTCCACAAAAAAACCTACTCCCATGAACAATAATTTGTTCTTGTTTCTATGAAATACAAAAGTTAAAACTTAATTTAAATTACAATGGGTAAGGTCCGCGAAAATGTTATTTAGATGACACTTGTAAAATTCTGATAATTGGAAATTAAATGTCGCTATTTGCGGGAATAAATAACAAGTATAGCAAAGGCACATCGTCGGGACTCCAACAAAAAACAAATAACGGGTAACGTAAATCCCGAACTATCCAAAATATTTTACCCTTCCTAAAACAAATAAAATTATTATACTTTTGTTTACCGATCTATAAAATGTATAACATTTCGTCACAGTAGACACCCTAATTCTATAAATAGACACGATAAGAAACGAATCCGTAAGTAGTTGACCTTGAACCTACTTTACCTTCCTGTTTACAAATAACTAATCCGCATGAATATAAATAAAACAAAACAATTGCCTCATCATTTTACTAGGGGAAATATCTACATACAACAAACTAAGAAAGTTTTACATTTTTTTCCTACTGATATTTATTGTTAAATGCTGAATTGGGTTTAAATACAGAGAATGTGATTGCAAATATCGCAGATTACATTCAAAATACGGAGAACTAGCAAGTCCGACAATGATATAAATTGAGTATCTCTCGATATAAAGTACCGGTAGTATCGAGTATCGACCTATCTTTAGTTTATGAAATGCAAAAAACTTTTATTCTATAATATACGCAGGACCGCTTTTCCGATTAGGCATGTGCCTAGGGGCGCAAAGGATTTGGGGCGCCAAATTTTGAATACGAAAAAAAATAAAGAAGGCGGAAAATGAGGGCGGAAAATTTTTAAATAAAAATCACAGGATTGTATATATTACACAACACAGGAAAGATGTCCCAACTGAGTTTCCTGTGTTGTGTAATATATTTACTTTTAAGTTTAATACTAATTTTACCTCTACTGTTGTGTTTTATGTCTTTAGATATCTTTTTCAGCATGTGACGGCTTAGCCTTTTTTCGGCTTTGTTACTCATTTTAGGTTAAGTTGTTTATTTCTTTGTTTTAGATATATTTCACCTGAAGACGATACCAGATTCCAGGTATCGAAATATTGTGTTTCTTTTTTGTTTCACCAACGATGGCAAATGTTCGCAATAACACTTTAAACTTTGTAAACAATCCATCGTCAACAACGAACTTTAAACAAAAAATGATGAACAAGTTGAAAACAGTGAGAATCGTCATACAATGACTTAAGTACAAATAATATTCTGATTATTTAACAAAAGGGTGGGTGGGTGGTCCGTGATGCAGTAAGGTAACTGATAATATATGAAGAAGAATGTTTAGGCCATGAAACTCCTTACGGCTGCCAGTTGCCAGTCCGGGACACGGCGGGTCCATAGGTGGTGGATAATGGTAAGACTCTCTGACTCTCCAACAAAAACAAAAGAATAGTAATGATAAGAGCAAACGGAAAGAAAGAGAGTTAAGGGAAATTCTCTCCCGAGCCAAAACTGGCAAATCAAGAACTCAAAAAGAAATGCTCTGCTGGGTTTTTTGGACCCTCTATTATTTGATTAGTATTCCATACCTCCCAGACCCTCCCCCTCAACCCCCCCCCCCGTATAAATCAGGTATGAGGGGCGCAATTGTTTGAAGTGCCTAGGGCGCTAGTGAGGTTAAAAACGGCCCTGAATATACGATATCTTACTGCAGTCCTCATTTTCGTTCTGCGACAATGTCGCACCGTCGCTCGTTGTTCTGCTTTGGGGCCCTGAGGTATTACGCCACTGGAAGTTTTCAAATGACATTGTCCGACATAGCATGGGTACACAAGTCAACAGTGTGCAGAATAATACGAAATGTTACCCATGTGATTGCTTCTTTAAAATCGGAATTTGTGAAAATGCCACAAAACGCACAGGAAGTGAAACAAGTGAAAAAAGAATTTTTCAATTATTCGAAATTTCCCGGCGTTATTGGTGCCATTGACTGTAGCCACGTACCTATCATTAGACCTCCGGGTCTAAATTCTGAACTGTTCAGAAATCGTAAGGGCTACTTTTCAATCAATGTGCAATGCATTTGTGATTCACAATTGAGATTCATGAATATTGTGGCTCGTTGGCATGGTTCTAGCCATGACAGCTCAATTTACAACCAATCAGCTATTAGGGGAAGATTAGAAAATAATGAGTTTGATGGCTATTTATTGGGAGATGCGGGATATGAATGTACAAAATATCTTCTTACACCACTGTCTAACCCAGTTACACCTGCAGAACGAGCTTACAATATTTCACACATAAAAGCAAGAAATTCAATTGAAAGATGCTTTGGTGTTTGGAAGAAGCGGTTCCCCTGTATTGGACAAGCAATTCGTCTTAAATTAGAAACAACGCTTGCTGTCATTGTTGCAACATCAGTTCTCCACAACATTTGCTGCAAATCAGGGGACATTGCACCACCAGAACCACATGAAGATGGTATATTGCAAAGATATGAACGGCCACCCGTTATTTTCGAAGGAAGACAGTCCCAAATTTCACGATCTGTACAAAGATCGGTCATTCAAAATGTTTTTCAGTAGTACATTTTTGATTTTCACATTTTTTTTTTTTTTTATTTCCGATGGAGGGGGGAATGCATTAGGCACCATCAGGGAATACGTATTTCCTGGTGTGTGGGACTCCCGGTTCATCCGGTTTACCCACTAAACCCTAACCTCCATTCTTCAAGCCAAATTTTTAATAAACCTGTCAACAAATTTATCATTAAAATTTAAGTTATCAAAAATATTTACAGCCTAAAAGGGTTTAAAAACTTTAAAAAAACATCTATAAATAAATAACAATTTTAACTAAATTTTACAAATCTCTTTCTCATGAAATCCCTTTCTTCATTAATTTTTTTTAAATTTGCTTCCTTTATTTCCAATTCTTTTTTTAAAACTTTCATCTTTAATGCGTGTTCTTCTTCTAACATTTCCAATTTCCTTTTATAAAGATAGTTAGCGTTTATTGAACAATTTTGTTGCAGGCCTATTTGTGGAGGTGAAATTGAGGTTGTGGAGTGAGATGTAGTTGGTTGAGGAGATGTAGGCTTATTTGGTGGCAAATATAAATTTGGAGGTTCCGCATCAAGAAAATCTTCATGTCCAAGTTCACCACATTCAGTTACGATTTCAACTTTCTCAGTTGTGGAAAATGGAACTGTAAAAACAAACAAAATGTAACACAATCATATTCATGCACATTCAATTATTAAAGTGCAAAAGTAAAAGTTTTGTTCTGTTTTTGTGTCACAACGTATATATGAAAAGTGTCATCGTAGACCAACATTATCAATGTATTAGGCCTATATAAATGTTAATGTCATCATTGCAAATTTGTTACGTTTGAATTACTGCAAACATTACCTTCAATAAAATTATTCATGGCATCGTGGTGTCCTAAATCGTCGTCATAAATTGAATTTAAGGGCTGGAATTGCTCCTTAAGCCCAGATATTAATTTATACTCTGATTCCGACACATCTATGTGGAACTGCCCACCTCCAGTTTTTTGCAATTCAGTCTGAAAATAAACTTTTACTATTAGAAAATAGACGTTTTTATTTATTATTACAATAATGGAAGAAAAATATTTAACTTTATTCCTATATAAAAAGCAGATAACATATTTTGTAATTTTTTTCAAAATATAAAAAAGTTTTGTAATTTAGTTCTAAATAGAAGTGCATAAAAATAAATATCAATTTCAAAACTTTTTTCAAAAAAACACATGTTTTTATGTTCCTGCAACAATAAAATGAGTAGGCCTATACATTTTTACCTCAAAATTAATTTTTACTATTACCAAATTGTAGAGAATAAAACATAGAATTGAACTGTAAACTTGAAAACCTTTTATTTTGAACTTTGATATTATAGAATGAAAGAAATCGCCTAAACGTCTGAACATTTTTACCAAAAATAATATACATAAAGCTATATAACAATAATTCTGTCTAAGGTTTTCAGTAGGCTATATGAGAGCTACTTTGAGTTTACAACATTCTAGGACAGGTTAGGTCATTTTTCAATACTCAAACCTCCTTAAAAGTAAGATGTTATAATTCAATTTCTTTATAATTTTATACCATAGACATTCATATTTTAATTGTATACTCTGAAGATTCAACACAAATTTAATTTAAAATAATATTATTGATTAATTTATCTAGCAGCACGATTTGCTTGTCTTCTTAGGTTAAGCTAAATCAATAATTAATTGTTACCAATTCTAATTTAATATCATTGATTTCACTCCAGAATTTTTTGAATATAATAATTGTATCATTAGGCCTATTGCTTCATTTGAACACAATAAAGAGGTCTTAATTACAATTTTATTTAAATGGACAAAAAAATAGTGATATAGGCCTAAACAGACAAACTAAAGTCAAATCATGTCTCCTGCACTGTGTATAAATAATAAAATATTGAAGCTTAATTAGGCTAAATTTTTAGAGATACAAAAATTTTAATTTTAGATGCAGTTTTATTTGTTAATCTATTTAAGTATTATTACTTTGTCTATGTATTGAAAGAGTTACTTATGTGTAGTGTAGGCCTAGGTTTTGCTTAACACAAATCTGTACTGTAATAGGGCTTAGGGTCTACTTCATTATTGTAAACATTAGATTTATAGTTTTTAATAATAAAACTTTTGCAAGTTATGTCTAGGCCTACACATTTTTAAGACTGTGGCAATAATGATTAGATTTTGTAGCCACTAGTCCAACAATAATTGCAAATAGTTAGTTATACATTCATAAAATCTACACAAAAAAAGTTTTCCGGCTCGACAACAACAAAATAAAAAGGCGTTTTGGAGCTTTTTACAACTACTTATCCAATATTAAAACGATGATCGCGTTAAAGGGCTAGTCGTTATTTTCAACGATTAATTAGACTATCATATGCATAATTAATAGGCCTGCAATCTGTTTATAAATAAAGGCTATGTTACACTTTAGGGGTTACGTTATTAAATTTCTGCTAGGCCTATAGCCTACAATAAAAACAACAATATCCCATTAAAATTTTAAGGTGGTAAATATTATTAATTAGGCCTAAATAATAATGAAAGCTACTTACCTTAGCATCTGCTATTTTTTTTCTTGCTCGTGATTTTAAATTTTTATACAGCAATTTAATTTGCCCTACAGTCCTTGGAGCTGAGAGTGGAAACTCGCAATTAAAATCACATTTGACCTTTTCCCACTCTTTATTTTTGTCTCTAAGACAATACTTATCCGTCTCCTTCGATTCTACTATTTTTTTAGTGTGCTCATTAGTTAATAGTTCTAATAAGAACTCTTTTTCACGTTTAGTAAAGTTAGACGATCGTTTCGCCATTTCAAACTGTACACGAAATAACAGTCAGCTGTTCAAAAACTACTACACAACCAAAATATATTAGCTCCATCCGATCAAATACCTAGATCAGTTAATCCTAGATCAAAGTCTGGTCGGAATAGTTGATGCAACGCAACGAAAAATTTAATCCGGGATCAGCTTGATCCAGGATTTACTGATCTAAGTATTTGATCCCGGTTGATGCAACCCAGCCTTAGTGTCTTCAATTTAATCAATTTAATTAGGAACAATCTACAATTCCCTAGCCTATTGCAACCTGGAGGCTATACTCCTAAATACAAATCGATAAATCGAAATTGTCACTTAATCTCCCACTCTTCTAACCTTTAAATCTATGTGTCTTATTTTAATTATTGAATTTAAAATTACTTCTAATTACTAGTACAAAATAAAATTGTTAATTTAAACTCTGAAACCTCTTTTTTCAATTAATCAGTATTTGAATTAATCACTATAGTACTAACTTGATATTACAAACTTATATACTAGCTGACCCGGCAATGCTTTGCTAAAATTGCATAATTATTTTGGTGAAATAAATGCGACAAATGATGGTAATTTTGTGTGTCATAAAGATATGAATCGTAGGTTCTAAACCTACAGCTATGAAGTGGTATAAATGACATATTTATACCACTTCATAGCTGTACACCATTTACATGTCGTCATAGGACCTAGTTCAACTCTTTTGTCCTTGTGATAATCGGTGTTGCAGTTGTAGTGAAACCCTGACATTGATTTTTCAGACCATGGAAGCATCTTCATGTAACATCTTTTAGAACTGTATTTTTGAACGGCAGCCAATTTGACCTGGGGATTTTGTTGTCTGTACTTTTTGGAAGCCTCACGATGCACGGCAGGATCTTTTTTATTGTATATTTTGACAGCCTCGCGACTTACGGCAGGATTTTATGCATTGTATCTTTTGACAGACTCCCTACGTGCTTTAGCACTATTAGTATTAGAAAAACGTTTTCACCGTTTTTCCCCACGTTTCTGGGTGGTTTGAACAATGGATCAATGATCTGACTCAACAGTATCAGATGACAAACACGGTTCTGTCGACGGAGACTGAGAGTTTTGGAGATCATTGTCTGAAAGCTGCCCAATATTTCACCAATATTATCCTCCGCAATATAAGAGGGAACGGGAGTATCAGGAATAGAAGGGTTTAGAGGAATGAGAACATCAAAATGATAAGCCCAACTGATGCACCAGTGCCTTGTGGTCAGTGAGTAGGAAAGTGAAAGAGAGGGAGGGGCGGAAGGGGCAAGGTACAGTTATTTGTGCCAGGTTTCTTGTTTCAAAACTATATAGATTTTAAGAAAACGTGATCAGTCTGTAGGCAACAAAATAAAACATCCAATTTACC
>JAGFPH010000195.1:467478-481565 GCA_018207615.1 Philaenus spumarius | reverse complement strand
AAAACGTGATCAGTCTGTAGGCAACAAAATAAAACATCCAATTTACCAATATTTCAAACCCTTCAAAAAAAATTTCGTAAGACTTATAACCGTACAATATTTTGTTTAATTGGAATATCTATCTCATAAATAGTATATATGTTTGAGATTTCACCATGTTTAAACAAATCGTTCATTAGATATAATGATAAATATATAGATCGGGGCAGTAAAATATATAGATAGATGCCCTGATCAGGATTTGCATGGATCGATAGAGAAATCAAAGTTAAATGTATATTAACCATACAAAAATTTATATCAATAAATATATTATACTATGTATTTTTATGGGAATTTTTAGTAACTTTGACCCCCCAAACCAACTAAAATTTAGAATTTTTTCAAACCCTTTCTTAGCGAGCACCTATGGCCCTAGAGGAAGCTAAATATCATATTTCATTCCAATCCGTTTTGGTAGTTTTGGAGAGATTGTGTTTTAGTAAATTTGACCCACCCAAACCCCCTAGACGTCAAATTTTTTTAAACCCTTTCTTAGCCAGCACCTACATACCCCCCTTTCTTAGCCTAGATGAAGCTACATACCAAATTGCATTCCAATCCGTTCAGTAGAGAAATCGTGATATAGTAACTTTGATCCCCAACCCCCTTAAATTTCAATTTTTTTAAAACCCTTTCTTAGCGAGCACCTATGGGCCCTATGGGAAGCTACATACTAAATTTCATTCCAATCCTTTCAGTAGTTTTAGAGAAATCATGATTTAGTAACTTTATCCTCACCAAAACCCCATAAAATTTCGAATGTTTTGAAAACCTTTCTTAGTTAGCACCTATGGCCCTGAGGAAGCTACATACTAAATTTCGTACCAATCCGTTTGGTAGTTTTGGAGCAATCGTGATTTAGTAATTTGAACCCCCCCCCCTAAGATTTCGAATTTTTTAAACCCTTTCTTAGTGAGCACTTATGGCCCTAGAGGAAGCTACATACCAAATTTCGTTCCAATCCGTTCAGTAGTTTTTGAGATTTCGTGATGAGTCAGTGAGTGAGTGGTATTTGGCTTTTATATAAAAAATATATAGATTATTTATATATTATGAATGATATTAAGTTGCTTTAGTGACTGATTTCGATTACTTAAGAGGTGTTTTGGAACCCTCTTTTCAGTTAATCCTAGTAAACCAGTCCCAATAAAATTATTTATTAATGATGATTATTTTATCTTTGATGTTACTTCTGATATAATGCTCTGGATATGATTTTGTTTGCTATTTAATTTTAACCCTCGAGATCTGTCTTAACAATCAAATGAAATATTAATGCGACTTACATAATTTTTGGTTCCCACTCTCACACACTTTGCACTTTTATACACTCCACTTATTGACCTTTTATTTATTTTATTTTACACTTCCTTATTCCTTGGTTTTAATGGTTCCTGGATCCATTTGTTGTATTTAGCTTCATTGAAAACTTTGTATGCTGATTATATTTTAGTTTGAGATCTCTTGTTAATGATAATGAAGTTACTTTATTAAATGATTAATGTAAAAATAAAACTGATGCATCTTGAAAGGTTTGGTCTAGGTGTTGATTGATTGAATTTTAGATGATGACATACCTCGTGTCCTCTCTAAAATTTCCCCACAGTTTCACGTATTTTAATTATTCTTCGATTGGACTATTTGAATTTTATATTGTTCTGATTGACTTTCCAGTTTTACATATTTGGCAGTATTTATCGCGTGTCTGCACTTGTTGATTCACACCGAATAACGCAAAGCAGTGTATTTGTGTCTTAAGTAATTTAAGCTGGTACATCCGTTGTAACTTCCTGTGAAATAATATTACTCACAAAGCTAGTCTGGCCTGTTTCTATAGATTCATTTATTTCAATTTTATTTTATAATATATTATTATAATTATTTTGTTGTTGCTGATGTTAAAGACATTGGGTATTGGTGTTTCCAGTATTGGTGTTTACTTACGAATACTTACAGTAATTGGACAAAATTTGATGAAATTTTGTGTGTGTGTTTGAGTGGGTAACTGGATGGTTTAGATTCACAATTGGAAGGGGTTGAAATGGAGTTTCTACCAATATACAATAAATATAAATTGAAGTAACTTCCTACAAGCTATAAAGCTAAAATTATGTAGGCCTAATATCATTTTTAAAGGATATACAAAACTATTTGCAATTATTTGATTACTTAAGGGTCTGCTCCAGTAAACGAGAAAGCAACAGGAATCGCATTTCCGGCATCACTGTATCCCTATCTAAGCAGTGCAATTATTTCTTGCAGCTGAACGCTTTGACATTGCCTCATTTCAAACCATTTTATAAGTCTATCTTTTGTGATTGCGAGTTGAAAAAAAAATGAATATTCTTTATAAAATTTCGGATCCTGCTTGCAAATTATTTTTCATTATTAATTTTTTATTGTGTTAGGAAAAAAAAACAAACTTTGTACTTACAAAATGTCAGTTACTTGACAAATGAAAGAAATTTAAAAAAATGTAAATTGCAAGAAGGATGCGTATTGTGACTGTGCTTAAAATGAGACCTTGCAAACAATTTTATGATAAAAAGTAAACGAAATAAATGGTATGAAATTTAACATTGCTCTTATGGGATAAAAATCCATTTTATTTTTACTGGAGCAGATCCTTAAGTCAAAGAATGAAATGGAATAACTACCTTTAAAATGAAATAATAACCCTTACTTTTCTATATTCTCAAAAACTACTCAACTAATTTGACAAAAATTTCAGAATTTACAGATATTAGTAAAAGGATTTTTTTAGAGAATATCATTGTAATATATGTGAGTTTCAGGGATTTTAATCACTTAAATAAGGGTATAACGTAAAGGGGGGTCGCTATGTAAATTTTGGACATTTTAGCCTATTTTAAAAAACTTAGTATTTTGTAAGAAAATAATAAACATAGAAATTCAAAGGGAAAATGCAAAATAATATAAAATAAAAATCTTACTTAACATTTTATTTTAATTTTGAATTTGATCTTATTTAATCTATGCAATTGTATTTCACAATGTTAAAAATACAAAACATCGAACAGTGTTAGGGTAAATTGAAGAAGTGATTCACTAAATTTCTAGCCCACAGTTAAGAGATATTGAAAAGACAGTTGCAGACATTGAGAGAACAGATTTTGATTTATTGTGTTGGTAGTATGCATGATTTGATCTATGATGCTGTGACAAACAAGGACAGAATTTGGTTTGAGATGTTGGTATTAATCATGAATCGACGTAGGGAGACATATTATGGCCCCCTAGGATCACGCGATGTGACGTCATATTCGAAGGAGGAAGACGCCCAAAGTGAAGCCTTTGTTCTCACTTCTTCATCATATTTGGTAGAGTGTAGACCTGTTGCAGTTAGGTTGGTGAAATGTATTCACAAGGTGGTTTTTAGCAGTAATTGATGTACAATTGCCGTTAAAATATGTATTAATACAAGTAGAGACAGTGCCGCACACATTTTAATAAAACGGCGTAAATTTGTGCGTGATGTAATAGAAAAAAGCTAACTTTGAAAATGTCGTTAGTGGCGTCTTTTCGAATTGAAAGTGTTTCACATATAAACTTCTCAACGAGTGTCTAAGTGAATATACGACGATAAGGCTAGAGTGCTACGAACATAATGTGAACGGGAAAATTTAATAAAGGGGTTGTTTTAAAATTTAAATTCATTTTTTCAAAATAATGTAAGTTTTTTCTTTCTAATAAAAAGTGCACTATAAAGTAAAGAATACGTAAGTAGAAAATTTAATTAAACAAAGTCTGCATTAAATATTTTACTAATATAAATTGTTATAGATTTTAGAATAAAATGGTTAATAATTGGTGTGTATGTTGAGTGCATGAACGTGCAAAGTATGAGATATGATTTGCCAATATTTCGTTATTTGTGTTTTAAAATTTAAAATGTGGCATTAAAAGGTTAATACCAACTACTATGCTTTCTTAATTTGAGTCCTTTCTTTCCCAGAAGTACTTCATGGTAAATCGAACCTTGTAATTAAAAAACTTAAAATCAGTTTAGTTTAAGATGGAAACAAAATGGCGACAGTTGTTGGCGGGAGTGATACGTTTTGGCGGTAGGGCTTCTGTGTGTAGAAACATAGATGCCATGCTTGCTTCTAAGGCAATCTGCCCTGTAGCTATCAACTGTACGCACAGATGTAAAAAATTAATGCGTAACAGAGATTTGGTAGTCAACTGTGGTGAACACAGATCTGACTACAACATAACCTATTTTCAATTTTGGGGTTATGTTTGATTGTTTTTTGTTGTGATTAAGGGAATAGTGTTGTAATATTTTGGATTGATAATTATATTAATAAAGTAAAGTATATGGATTGAAGGTAGGATATTACAAATAATTGTTACGCAGCAAAGGTTATTTTTTTTAATAAAATTAACTTAGAAATAATTTGTCAAAATTTAATTTATTTTATTTTTTTTTTATTTTTCATTAATAAATTTGTTTGTAAACGGCTTGTGTAAGGACAGCACGTTACATGATCACTACAATAAAAATAAATTGCACTAAATTTCTATGAACTATAAATTTAAAATTATCTTTAATTGATATAAAATAACATTTGCAATTCAATTACTTAAGTCAAAGGGATGAAATGGGATAACCACCCTAAAAATTAAATCAAGCAATAGAGAAGCATTGCCAGGTCCACTAGTTTCAAATAAATTTAAAAGATAGCATACAGCACCTCTTTCTAGAGGTTTTAATATTATTCCATTTAGAAATTTGTATGTAGGCTATATAACATGTTAAGATTTTTTTGTATGTTTTAATTTGAAACCTTATGTACATTGACTGTTTAATTTGCTGGGTTCGGTCGGCTACGGTTTGTCAACTTTTAGCCGATGTAAATTAATTTTATAATGTTATTTTTTTATATGTATTTTGTGTTTAATGTGCATATTTAGTATTAATTAGTTTTCAAGTTTACACATAAAGCCCCTAACAGGTTTATAACCTCAGGGTAGCAATTATTTGTTTGTAAGTCAGGTTTTTTCTCTATATTTGTTGTATATACAATGTTGTAAAATAAAGAACAAATATTTTTATTTTGTAAAAGAAAAAACAAACACTTAAATTCATTCATTCACTTCCCTGACCAATTCATGGCATATTACTTTTTTAATTTATTTATTCTTTCTACATACTGCAGTAGAGTCCCGCTATTCCGAACTAATTGGGACCGAACACTGTTCGGTTTAGCGGGAATTCGGACGTATTGATTTGTTAAGGCGTAAATTAAGTGCGGGGACATTTGCTAGTGTCAGTTCTATACAGTGTTGATCAACTCGGAGGAAAGTGAGGAGGAGGTAAACGCTCAAACTGAACTCATATCACACGTAGACGCGGCAAATGCTCTTGATCTCGCCTTAGTGTAGGTTTACACCATCCGTTTTTTCCTTCCGTTGCGTTAAGATTCTGTTTTCTTCTAAAAACGGAACGGAAGGGATAGGTTGTTCTAACTGTCCGTTTTGTCATACCGCAGTCTGTCCGTTAGTACCCCATCGTTTTGAAAAAAGATCGAGAAAAAAATAAAATTTGTTCAAGATAACGAAAACGGAGGAGAAAAACAGATGAACGCAACTGGCAGGTGGCAACGACACTATTAGTGCCTAGCTCTAATTCTTCCTTCTTTCTGACGGACCCGGTATCCTTTTCACCAGATGCTTGTTGCGGGATGGAAAACTTGAAGGAAACAAAACCAGCTTTCATTCCAATTTGGTTTCAGGAACTCTACTGTATGTTTTTTAGCTGTAATAAAAAAAAATGCAAAAGCTTGTCTGCAGATAAGTAAAAGACATATTATTTAATTAATACAATACAAAAAAAACTGAAATTAGTCCCAGAGAAATGGAAGAAGGAGAGCTCTCCTAAAATTCAAAAGCATTACAAACCAATAACAACAAATGAAACCCACAGCCCCAGACCCCATCAACATAGGTATAACAAGACAAACTAAACAATTTAAAACCTGTAGAGAGAAAGAGGAAGACAAATATTTAAAAAAAACAATTTCAAGGTAATGTTATGAAATGGTATCCAGCGCCTGGTTAAGTTCAATTAATCAATTAATAAACAACTATAAATTTTATTTTGTGACAACTCTACAATTCAGGGCAGAATAGATCTACAACATACCTGCAATGCTAAAGAGAACTGTTGCTGCTTTTTGGTTTTGCCATTTGTGCTATTACCATTGGACCCAGTAGACAGTTCAAGATCTCCCATAGATTTGTATCGTTGCCGTTTTATCATTCCACCCTTCTGTTGTTTCTCTGCTATCCAACGACGCATTCTCCTGGAACATTTGATCATTAGAAAGTGTAATTAGGCCTACAACAAAGGACAGACAGAATTGTTTTCGATCCCAGTTTGATGCCTTATAATTTCTTTTTAGGTGTAAAGTTAATTTGGGCCATAACAGTCCTACCACTGTGTACTTTAGACTTCAGCTTTCTACATCAAAGCTGCTCTTCGAGCTACACGTTTTGGCAAAGATATCACTTGCCGATAGGCCCCGTCCCACTGCGGAATCATAGGCAATGAAACGGCGGATGAGATAGCTAAAGTGTCAGCTCTAATGAGCTCAGCGAATATTTGTGTATAAAATTCAAACCGTTTGAATAATACAGATATACAGTGTTTATTTAAATGACCACTGCCCTATCCAGTGTCAGAAGGAGGTTATGTACATTTAAATAAATTTATCAACAGGCAGAGAACATGTTTTCTCATATCCAGCGATCAGGAATGGTTGTTTAGAAACCACAAGGGTACATTGGGAATCCTGTTAATGTAAATGAGGTTCTGTTACGAAATGAAATGTTAGGTAATTTTGTTATACAAAATGTTAATAAATGTTTAACATTAGTACAATCTCCAGAGCTCTGATATGAAGATGGCGCTGCGTAAACCAAAAAGACATCCACCTGTCGAGCTGTATGACTGTTTAAACGTTTTTAATATCAGACAACTTTTTGTAAAAGCTCTTTTAACTTTTTTGCATAAAAATTCCTATTTCATTTTTTCTATATCGAGTCATTTTCATTTTACTCGTTATTCTCAAGCTGTGGGTACAAGAACAGATAGGCTTTACAGATCTGTATCCACGACTTTAATAGATGATTTTCCATAATATTCCCAAAAACCTGAGACTTTTTCAAAATTATGAAGTTAAAGCCTATAAAAAGCAAGTTCCTTTATGGCTATAGGAGAGGTAGGGAGGGAAACTTGTGAGTCCGTCATTTTTTCGGAGTATGTAAAAAGTTATGTTTAGCCTGTATGTCGCTCTTTTTATCTTTTAATTTTTTATCTCACGTTCTATTTCTGATTCTTGGTAAGGGTATTTTTGGTGTGGGCACAGGAGTGACTTTGTTGTTCTGGTGATGACCTATTTATGATTATTTCTTGTACATTTTAAAATTGTGTTTTTCTTCTTCTTTTTTCTCATATCTCTTCTTTTTCCGTATTTATTATTGTAAAGTTATGTTGTGCACGACTCGTGCCCACCCACAGGCCTCGTGTCTATGTGGGCACTATCCATAGATGATAATTTGTAATTTAAAAAAAATGTTATTTATGGAATAAATAAATAAACAATTGTATTAGCAAGCACAATTAAGTAATATCACAGTAATATAAAGTAGATAGTTAAGAAATTAAAAATAATGTAAATCACAGAGTTGCATTTTTAAGTAGGTTAACATCAAAGTAAGTCTACACGGGGAAAACTGAATGAGTGCAAGAGTTATTAAACAGGGAGAAAAGATTAGAAAGGAGGTTTTTTGGGAAAAGTTCTTGGGTGAGAAGAGAAGTTTTGGGAAACAGGGGCCTTTGGGTTGTAGACACCAGTGTGGGTGACAAGAACAAAAGCAGAGAAACTTTTTCCGTGAGATGTGCTAGCTCAGGTGTACGTCAGGGGAAGAGAGCTGAGCTCTCCAAGCCATCAGCACAGAGAAGAGCCGAGGACACAATTTGTGAAAGTTATAGAGACAATTGCTTAATTGAAATTCTGTATTAGAATGAGTTTCTGTGGGTTGAAGTATTGGAAGAATTATATATATTTTAAAAAGAATTCATATTTGGAGAGTAGAAATTGGTATAGCTTTGTAGTACCATTTAGGATGGCGCATGGTTTGCGCAGAAGCAGTAATGCCCTTCTCCCTCCAACACCAGTCTTTGTCGTTTTGTAAGAAAAATACAGTCTGTGTCAAATCCATCGATTAGAGGGCCGCCGAGCAATTTTTAGTATTGGACGCGCTTTCAATTACAAGCTTTCTGCACAGTACTAGGATAATTTAAATAGGACAAATTTTATATATTTGTAATCTGCGTGATATGTTGCAACTAACAGTATATATAAATATCTTCTAGTTTAGTAAATGTTCGGAATTTATACAATAACAAATACTTTGATTAAACTTTTTTTATTTTTAGGATATTAAGAAACTTCCAGCGGCAAATTTGTAGAAAATTAGTTGATCTACATATTTTATTTCAAACATTTTTCAGTCAGATGTTTGGTTTGTCCACAAATCGCTTGCAAATAAGCGCAACCAATATTATGAGGTAATAGCCTAATGTAAACATATTGTTTTTTCTTTTTCTTATATCTATAGTTAATTAATAATAATTAACTGAATTGAAGAGCAGGACAGTTAATAATTTAATGTTATGTAAATATATTGGTTTTTTTTTATATCTATACTAAATTCATAAGAAACTACTTGAAGAGTTGGACAGTAAATTATTTAATGTAATGTAAATATATACTATTTTTCTATTTACTTATATCTATAGTAAATTTATAATAAACTACTTTATAAGTTGTAAAATAGCCTTTAATTTAAATCGTATTTTAAGCGTGTTTGTTTTATTTAAAATGTCTCGATATCATAAAGTAAATACTGTAAGCCAACATAACTAGGGTTGACTGTACAATGCCCCACCTAAACTTAGGAGGGGAAGTGTGGTGGGATAGGTACTCTGTCTCACTCGCACTACCCGCCATCCTATATGATTTTATCTATACCTAGTTTTCCCGTTGTGTAAAGCATAAAATTTAGACTAAGGTTTGTTGTTATCACACAGTGTTGAATCAAATGTATGTAATAGATCTTTCAAATAAAATCTATGTTTATATCTTTGTATACTTATATATACGATATAAGTAACCCTCTCACACTAAGTTAGAGCCAAGCTAGTAGTCACTTCGTAATAGTTTGTTATGGAGAGAAAATCATTTAAATGTTTCTAAGAGAACCTAGGAGATTTTTTGTTCTAGAAACTTGGCTACTGGTTCCCAAGGTGGCGCCATTTGCAATAAATATTCTGTAATTGTATCATTTACTGGGGAACATAAAGTACTTTACAAGAACATATACCAACTAGCTGAACTAACATTGCTAAACTAAAAGAAAATACGCAAATCTGTTATATAAGATATAGATTTCATTTTCTAAATACATTACAAAATCTGCCTGATTAGGCCGGCCGCACACAGAATCAAACACTCGTCAGAAGCAAAAACACCTTAAGAGAAAACGTTTTGTTTTGTTCGATCAGGTGTGCGGCGCCTACGTTGTACACGACACGGCCAAAGGAGAGTGCTCTCATTCACCCGTGTACTGTCCGAAAGTTTGTGCGAATTGTTTAAGCCAGTACAGTGAAGTGTTTTACAAACTAGCTTAAAACAGTATCGATTTCATTTTGTTTAACTGAATATTATAGCTGTGTAACACAATTAGTCTGTCAACATCAACAACACAATTTTCAATTGAGTATTCCTCACTACATTCAACAATGTTAGATAAAAACACAACATAAGGCTTTGCTCAGTACCATACAATACAACAAAAGACAGGAGCAAGCAGAATTGAGTGTTGCAGCAATGCCACGCATGCGCAGAGCCAGATGTTTAAATGTGTTTTGACGGAGGACGAAATTGAGGTGAAAACGCCCTGAGGCGTCTGATGTCGTGTTTGATGCGGTGTGCAAATTGTCCCATTTAAACCAATGATAACTGGATCGCATCAAGCGCGGTCAGACAAACGTTTTGTCACAAGTCGTTTTACTTGATCCGGTGTGCGGCCGGCCTTACTTTCAATTTAGCATAAAACAAAGTAGAGAACATGTTCATCACATTTTTATACAAAACTAGAAATGCACAGATACTTCCACTTTCTTTACTGTGAGTAGCATCTTCCTTACTCAATAAAATAAAACTACACTTACTTTATGAATGGCAATGCCATAAAGAAAGCCTTAGGTCCAACGCCCATCTTAGCTTTAGTCGTCATATCTTTCTTGTTAGCCGGTAGGTCAGCTACGGAGAACCATTCCACTGCCTTGATTTCATTCCTCGTTCTCGGTTGAAATTTTGTGTCCTGATGAATCCCTCCGATGATGTACAGACGTACAATTTGGTCGTTTACGGTCGACTCGATGAATTCGTTGGGATCAATCAGATTGCTGATATCGAAACCCGTTTCCTCTAGAACCTGTTAAAATTGTAACATTTATTAATTATTGTTCGTATGATATTGGATTAGTTAAGAAAACAACCTTATTTATTATTTCAATGTGCGTTTAAACTTGCTTAATAGATTGCAATGTCATTAGTAGACTGTGCAGAACCATAACACACAAGTGTAACTCTGGGTGAGAAATGGTCCTCTAGCTATTAGTCTATAACTATTTCAGAAGCAATAAAAAGGCTTAATTACAACTCTTGTTAGCTTCAATATCCAACAATCAGTTAGAGAAGCTCAAGTAAAATAAACACAATGAGCAAACCTACAAAAAGCGTAAACTCAAAAATCACTACTGTAATCAAATAAAATACAGTATGAGACAAAATAAACAGTATTGAAATTAAAGCAACTGTGATTGGAACAGCTGATTACATTGTTGATTATTGCCAGGCCACATTGTTTAATATTACTTTCTTGTTTGAAGTTAGTTCACACTGTACTGGTTCTTACTAACTTTATTCCAGAGAAAGTTTTTATCGTAAAAACATTATTTTCACGCTTACAGAACAGGTCTTTCCAGTGGTCCCAGTTTGATGTAAACTGCTGTAGAGTTTCAAGAAAAAATTCACAAAAACAGTTGCCAAGTAATGCCGTAATAAGTGTTGTTGACAATTGGGAGTGTTTTGATTTATTTAGAGTAAAGACGTCTGAAAACGATCACTACAAATGAAAACCACGGTAGATTTTTTCAGCAAGTCCTGCAGTCTCCGAAAAGAAGCCTTCACCGGACATCTTTGAAAATGAACATTTTCAGTAATACGTCTTTGAGAAGAATGTTTGAATCTTGGTGGATAGAATACAAACTGGACAACCTTATTATACAAAGGGACAAAAATCGAAAGAGTAGTTTACAACTGAACACTGCTGCGGTGAAGTCAGTAACAAGACATGCTTCTTCGAGTTTGGCTACCACTTAAATGTTTGTTGTGCAGCAGCAAAGGGGGGGAGGGGGTGTCACACACATTGAACGTTAATAACCAGTTTTTTTTTTTTTTACTTCCTCTTTTCCTTACTATGTAGAGGATAAAACAATAAAAAAGTAGAAAGAAGAACATTCTACGAAACGCTTTACCTCTCTGACGGCGCAGTGAGAAGGTTCTTCTTCTTTGTTGACTTTGCCTTTAGGAAAACCCCAAGAAGCTTTAGCCCAGTAACTCTGCACCAATAACACTTGTGTTAAATCTTGGTTCAATAAGATAGCTCCGTACGTTGGCACAGCTTGTTTGTATTCTCTCCAAGACTCCAACACTTCGTCTATCTTCCTCACGTATTGTTTTAAAAATGGAATGTGCTGCAACAATGTTTCATTAGATCTATCAGCTTATTTTTTATGTAATAAGGTTAGTGTAACTACTTATAGCTATAATTTCATTACTACAGCTTGAACAACACAGATGAAATGAGTTTGAGAAAACAATTGTTTGTATATTTGTGTTCAAGTTTTATTCTGTCGAATATATTATTTCACGAATCAAGCTCAATATATATTTAGGCCTACCTTTTCAGGATTTGAAAAGATTTAAGTTTTATACAGAGAAACATTATTTCTTACCAACCTGAAATATATGTGTTGTAAATTCTTTCATGCCGCATGGCTTTAATTTCAACGAAGAGTCTTCGTTATTGTCAGCGCAATAAAAGTCCAGATAGAACCAATGAGCGAGCTCAATTTGAAAACATATTCGAACCAGATCTTTCCTCTCTTCTTCAGGTACGTTTATTATAAATCGGCTAGAACAAAAATAATAAAACACAAAATGTAGGCCTAAATTTGTTAATAAACTGTGATAGGCTATTTAATTTTCTCAAAATAGGGTTTCTACTGCAAATCTGATATCAAAACTTGATACTTTTGAGTCACTTTTTCACCTTTTTTTACAATTTTGCTACCGTCAGCATTTTACAAAATGTTTTAATAGCAGACGGCGATTGAAAACATTCCCAATTTTTATTTTTAACACATTTATACTAATTATAAGGGATTTAGATAAAATGTAATTTAAAAATGAATATAGAAATAAAATTAAATGATGGAAATAAATTAAAATAGTTAAGGATTATACAAAAATGAAAGATTATTCATAATTGTTTGTTTTTAATTACAACACAGCTTTAGATTATATACATCTTGCTAGCGGGTGTAGCCTACTAAGTTAATTTAAAACTCATTTACGAGTATAAGTATCCAAGTCAACTATATGATTAATAAGTTATCAAGTACTTACGTTCACTGTCTTGACTTCTAGATTTCCTTTTATTACGCTACAACGGGAAAGAACCGTGTAATTCTTGAAACTTAATTTTTCTAAGTCAGCGAAGGAATCTGAACGTATTTTATGAAGTTTTAGGCCTACACAACATGGTAAAACAATGCGATAATATGACGAAATCGCTTTACTTCCCTATTAAAATGTGTTTACCAGAAAAACTAAAGAGTCATTTTAGTTTTAAATTTATCACAAAAACAAAATTATTGTATATCGGGATACATGTAACAAAACATTACTTTTTCACTCTTGAGTAGACACTAAATAATATAGGCCTATATAAATAATAAAAATAAATGATCAGTATAATTTCAAGACATTGTAACACCTAGGCCTAGTTACATTCCCACTTGCACACGCTAGAAATGATGCAATTTTATATTACCGTACTACTCATGATGTCATAACTTGTTTCCAATTTTCAAATACCTAGTTATATCCTTTATATAATAGATATAAATATGTACTTATAAATTATTTGGTATGCTAGACTATACAAATTGTTAATAAAATAATGACAACACCTCTACAACCTCCGCTGTCTGGCAGCGACTAAATTAATAATGGTAGCACTGCAGGCTGGTGGCGTTGTGAGTTTGGGAAAAAGCAGCCTGTTATTTTTAACGTCAACACATAAGATTTACGTGCAATACCTTTCTAGGGTTAAGGCTTGGGGTCAAATTTACAACACGCAGCAGAGTTACCAACATAGACACAAGAAAATGTAATTCTATGTCTTAACTAAATGTAAGTAGGCCTACAGTAAACAATAAATAATATAATATTTACAAAATTTAATATAGCCTAATTAATTGTAAACAGGGAAAAACTAAACCTTAAACATAAACTCACATTACAACTTATTAAATTTATAAGAATTAATATTTCAAATCGTTTTTACTCAGGAAATTTACAACTTTATTTTTAATGCCATTGGAAAGCACATGCATGCATAAACAAATACGATTGCCTGACTCTGCTATTCCTATGCTTTTATAAACAATTTAGCTTCACGTAATAAAAAATGTATGACAAAAATAAACAAAACAGCATCGGCGCAAATTTACTATTTGATCCTAGGCTAACCTATGGCAACAGAAATGCAAGAATAATAACAACAAAAAAAAGCCTAAAGGTACTAACTTAAAGTAGGCTATTTAGTCACAATATTATAAATTAACAGGTCAACACCTTTTATTATTCTTTGAAATATTA
>JAGFPH010000195.1:417607-454343 GCA_018207615.1 Philaenus spumarius | reverse complement strand
AAGTGTTCACTAAAAAAAGGTATTAAAAAATTGAAAATTTTAGGGGGGTTTGAGGGGTAAAAATTACTAAATCGCGTTTTTTCCAAAATTACTGAACAGATTGGAAATATTTTTTGAATTGCTAAAATAAAATAAAATGAAATAAAATTCTATTGAACAAATCCCGATTACTAGGAATTGGTTACACACCAATTTGTATACACATGTTTTGTTTTGGTAGCATAATTATTTTGATTGTTTTTGTAAACATTATTAATTTGTGAATAACCTGAAATAATTTGTAAATAACAAGCAAAAGATAAATATATCAGAATTAATAAAATAGCATTCTAAAATGTATCTCTCTACGATAGCCTACATATAAATTGTATGGAGTTTATTTAATTGGGTGGCAGTATTTTTATTGAATATGTAGGCCTATATTTAACATTCCTTGCATCAACTGTAAATAAAATATATTAGTATATTTGTTTGTTTTTTTTTAACACGCTTTGTGTGGGAAGTTCATGGGGTTTAATAAGCTTCAAGTCACCAGGTGGGCATACTGAACAAAAAGTTATTTTCTACAATTTTAATGCAAAAGATAGCCACAGAAACTACTTTTAAATCAAAATATTAAGACAAAAGAAAATTATAATAACATTTTATATGAGTAAGTGGTATTATATTATTTACTATTACAATAGAAACAAAAAATATCTAGGCCTACCTGTGAAATGATATATCAGTTCTTCCTTCTAGTTTTGCTTTTGCATAATAATATTTGCAAGTTGCAACCGCTCAAATGGAACCACCTTTAGGTTTATTAATTGATTGTCTATCCATTGTAGGCCTAAATAATATATTTCTTCTACCTACACTTCTAAAACACTTTATATACACTAATTTAACTCGTATAAACGTAAACGACAGAGCTTTGATAGCTTTGATCACTGTCTAGGTATACTAACAACTACGTCACAGCCCCCACTCCACTTTTTCTGATATTTCCCGAATGAGGTAACCTTTCCTTTCTAGAGACCTTGAACTTGTACGACGAAACATACATCTTTCATGGTAGCGCGGTGTTTTTGTACTATAATGACGTCACTGGACAGGGAACGGGTGGAGGGGTTTGAGTTTGTTTACATGACTATGAGGTAACCTTTTCTATCTAGAGACCTTGGGTGTCAACTAACTTATGCGTACTTGTTGTCAAGTTCAGAACAGACTACGCTAGGCAAAATAAAATTAAATAACGTCTAAGCCCAGAGACCTTATACACAGATGTCGCATGCGAAGAATTTAATGACGCAGTACGATAACTGTACACACTGCAGCGCTGGCATAGTCAAGAACTCCAGGGTTTCCAAATTTGACCAAAAGATGGCAGTAGCGTATTTGTTAAAAGTTAAATACAGCATGTTGTCTTTTTAGATTGTAGTTGTAACTCCTCAACTATGTGTTTGTTACTTACAAGAATAATTCGTTCATTAGTTGTGTTTGTTTCATAGTACGAGTTAGTTGTGTTTGTTTATTTATACAAAGTAATATTTTAGTTTAGTCTTACTTATACAATGCCAGCAGGACATAAATGTGTTTATTTTAACTGCGGTAAAACTGCAAAAACATATCCTAACTTGAAAATGTATTACTTTCCATTAGACGCGAATAGAAGAAAAGAATGGATTGTAAACTCAGGTATGTAAACTTAATATTTTTACACTATATAAAATATGTTAAATGTATACTAATATTTAAAAACAAATGACATAAATAAATAATTACACACTTTTTAGGATCAAGTTCAAATATTGTTTGTTTTAAATCATTTGCAAACTTCTCGTTAATTAGCTCAGTTTAAACAATTAATTTTGTTATTTTAATTTTGTTAATTCTGCTATTTTGTTATATAAGTAATATTGTGTCTTCTAAAATAGTATAAATATACAAAACTAATATCAATTCTCTTTTTGAATACTGTATCATATAAATCTTTTTAGTAGAAAACTTTATTACATGAAAAAAATATTGTGAATGAATATAAATATTCTACATTTATTTCAAAAATGAATAACTTATCTTTAACATAATAATATATTATGTAGGCCTATTTTATAATTTTCTTATCTTATATATTAAAAAATGTCGGTATTTTTTTCCGAGTCAGTTCGGCTCTTGCCATCAACCACCCGCATTCATTTATCTACTGTACCGCATAACTTGAACAAACAAAAATTAATCCCCACACATTTCTTATGGGAATTTCAAATTTGCAGCATTTTCTTTGAATTGTTTTTCATATATCTTCGGATTTAATCCAGATACGTAGTTAGTTTTGGTCTTGAAATACTCATTGAATTACAGGCTTTCATTTGAAATAGATAGAGATCATTCAAATCGGTCGAGTTTAAGGCAAGTTATGGACTACCAAACAACATAAATTTGATTTTTTCTAAATTCAACTATATTTAAAGATCTATACCTCCAGTTCAAATTATGTTACCCAAAATATATTTGTCTACGAACCTACATTGGAGTACTAGCTTTCGTTTACCTATACCATTATTAGCCCAGTCGGTATAGGTTACAACTACCAGTAATTAGCAATACGGCTGAATTTTTTTTTATAAGTACATTAAAGTATGTAGATTAACATAAAAAAAAGTTTACCAGTCTATCGATTTCCCAAAGTCGAAAAAAAATCGATTATCATTTTTTTTTCGATTATCCTTAATATTTCGAGCTGGGATGAAGATAGAGGAAAATAAAAAATACCACCGTGTAGGGGAGGTATTTTTCAACAAAAAAGGTCATATGTGGAGAGGAGGGTATTATGGAATAGTCGGGAAATATGGAATACTGAGATTTTGGCTCTGTTTGTTGCTGCTTTCTCGTGGGAATACCATGAACTACTCAAGAAAGACTCCCATGATGCAGTTCAGTGAGACTTGACCGATTGCTGTTGCCGTACCACTCGCTACAGAACAAAGCGTATTTTATAGTTTTCAAAAGTTTTTGAAGGTAAGTTTTCAAACATTTTAATCTACTAGTACACATGTGACTTGAACATTAATTTTAAGCATAATTTATACTAAAATAACTGTAGTTTGTAATACTGTGGTAGTTTTTTAGCTGACAATGTTTTGTCCATCAGTTTAAAGGTTAATTTTCCAAGATGGCCTGTCGGGTATTATGGAATACTAGGTGTTTCATAATACCCGACGTAAAAGTATAGTATTCCATATAACCCGACAAAATATATTGAATAAGCATAAAGTTAAAAAATGAGTTTAAAGGGTTAATATTGATAGCTAAACAATAAATATTAATTATATAAATAATAATATATCCTAATTTAAAACAAAAGTAGGCTACATTTTTTAAAAGCTAAATACATTTGAATGGAATAAAAAAGTTTTATTTGAAATTTTTCTATAGTATAGACTTACAAATCATTTGTTTTTAGATGTGTTTTGTATATTTAACACTAACGTCCCCCTCCCTCACTAGTTGCAAGAGTTTTAAGTAGACTGTGTTATTTTCAGATATGCCTAGAAAAAAGGAAGACGAGGGAAAGAAGCGGAAGCTTTGGTGTCAGACGCAGATGGCTAAGGCTATAGAAGCTGTTCGTGAGAAGAAGATGGGGTACCTTAAGGCGTCCAAGGAATTCAATGTTCCCAGAGCGTCTCTTTTCCGCCTTGTTAACAGTAAGGAGACAAATGCAAAAGTAGCAGCCTCTACTACTCTTGGCCGTAAGCCAGTGTTTCCTAAACAACTGGAAGACGAGTTACAGAAATATTTAGTTGAGATGGAGGCCATGTTCTATGGGCTCACAAAAACGGATGTATGCAGTCTTGCCTATCAACTTGCGGTTCGCAATAACATATCCCATCCATTTAAGGACAACAGTGCTGGCAAAGACTGGTTCTACGCGTTTATGAAAAGGAATCCAAAACTTTCAGTTCGTAAACCAATGGGTACATCTTTTGCCAGAGCCAGGGGTTTTAATAAAGAGGAAGTAGACAAGTTTTTTGACCTGATCGATGTTGTGTTCAAAAAATACAACTATCCTCCAAACAGGATATTTAATGTAGACGAAACTGGTTTGTCTGTGGTTCAAAGTAAAGTTCCCCGTGTAGTAGGCCTAAAAGGAAAGAGACAAATTGGGTCCCTTACTTCAGCTGAAAGAGGTTCTCTGGTAACAATCATTCCCTGTATGAGTGCAGGAGGTGACTTTGTCCCGCCTCTTGTGATATTCCCGAGGAAGAATATGAATGAGCAACTTCTTAGAGGTGCTCCACCAGGGACTATCGCATCGTGCCACCCGTCTGGTTGGATACAAACATTTTTACAAAATGGTTTCAACATTTCATTGCTGTAACAAAACCCTCAGCAGAGTCACCTATTCTGCTTCTCCTTGACGGGCATACTACTCACAAGCGTAACATTGATGTCATTAATTTAGCAAGGGAGAGTCATGTTACGATTTTATGCCTACCACCCCATTGTTCGCATAAAATCCAACCCTTGGATAAAACCTTTATGGGTCCATTGAAGTCTCACTATAGTGAGGAAGTGAGATCTTTTTTAAGGCATAGCTCAAGACCGTTGAGTATTTTTGATATGATGGAACTGTTTGGCAAGGCCTACCTTAAAGTACAACGTGGGGACATAGCAGTAAACGGCTTTAAAGTGACTGGTATTTATCCTGTAAACAGAAATGTTTTTAGCAGTGAAGATTTTATTGCTTCTACACTCACTGTTCCTAGGCCTCAGACTATGACAGCAACAAATGACCCTCTTCCATGTTCGTCTACAAGCTCAGATTCACCTCAACCCTGTTCTTCTAAGAGTCCTAATGTGGTTGTCCCTGATACGCCTAAGTCAACAAATTTTGTCCTACCCATAGAGATATCACCACCACCTCCAAAAAAGCAGAAGTCAAACAGAGGCAGGAAATCTGGATCTTCTTCTATAATAACCTACTCCCCATATAAAAAAGAGTTACAGGATGATCTGAAAGCAAAGGAAAAAAAGAAGAAACCAGAAGCTGCAAATCAACAAAATAAAACAAACATTCAAAGACCCTGTGTGAAGAAATTAAACTTAGACCGACCTTCTAGACCTAAAACTTCTAAAGATGACTCCAGTGTTAGCAGTGATGAATCGTTCCATTCTGATGTATCATCTGTAATGGACTTCATGCCATCAACTAACGAACCCGAAAACAAAGACGCTGAATGTATCTTCTGCAACGGAAAATTTTCTGAAGATCAACGAGGGGAAATCTGGATTCAATGCTTCAGCTGTTCTCTGTGGGCTCACCTTGACTGTACCGGAGCAGAGAAAGAAGATTATATCTGTGATTTTTGTAAATAGACTCAAAGCAGAAATGACTTGCACATAATCTTAAAAATAAGGTTTTTATAGTTAATAAATAATTTATAGTTAATAGTTTTATGATTTCAGCTATGTGTAATTAGTTTTACAATGGTTTAAACCACCTATTCCATAATACCCGACTATTTCATATTAACCTCCATTTGTAACTACTTTTTTAATACATTTTTTTGTTTAGTATTTATATAAATATTATTATTTTTACAAGTGATAGTTCATTACAATTAGTAATAGTATACTCATGATGATTTTGGGGATTTGTTTTAAAAAACCAGTAAAGTTATTTTCAGAAATGTAAATGGTATTCCATAATACCCTCCTCTCCTCTATTTATTTCGTCCGAGCAATGGTTTGTCTGGAAAAAATTCGATAATGCAGGTATGTATTTTGCAGCAGGTGAAATCACTAAAAGGGGATGGGGACATCTTATTTACATATGAAGCGTTGGCTCATTCTAAATTGGCCGAATTTTAATATATCGAATTGAAACTTGGCATAGGAGTTAAAATGTATATTTTAAACATTTATGCTGAGTCTCAGCTTGTTATCTTGAAAATGACCCGATCTAGGAGTCGATTTCGATTATCGATTTTAGGAGTACCGGATCCACCAATTCATTTTAAACAGCTCCAGTTTAGAAACTTTTTGGAATATCAACATTAAATTTGTTTTACAAGTTGAGTACACCAGTATAAATATTCTTAGTAAGTATGAACGATTTTTTTTTGTTATTTTTAAAAACGAGGCGCTTGAAAATAGTCTTCTGTTTTACCTATCTCGTTTTAACTATAACACTTTTGGATTCAACGACTCCATTTTCGACATTTTTGGACATATCGATTTAAAAATTGGTACAGAAGTTAAAAATACAATTGTTTTTTGCTATACTTATTTTAAAAACTATATTTAAAAAAATGACTAATCTGCAGCTGATCAACTCAAGCGTTTTGATGAAAAATCTAAAAAGGTCTAAAATTATACTTTTTTAATTTACTTGTGCTTTTAAAAGTAAATAATGAAAAAGGTTTATACTCCTTGAACTTGTTTGAATATATATATTTAACTTGTAAAAAAACTTTCAGGTTGATATTTTGAAAATTTTGTAAACTGGAGCTGTTTAAAATGAATTGGTGGGTCCGGTACTCTTAAAATCGAGAAACCCATTAATAAGTCAAGTGGCTCTAGATCGGGTAATTTTCAAGATAACAAGCTGAGACTCAGCATAATTGTTTAAAATATATATTTTAACTCCTATGTCAAGTTTCAATTCGATATATTAAAATTCGGCCAATTTAGAATGAGCCAACGCTTCATATATGAATAAGATGTCCCCTTTTAGTGATTTCCCCTGCTGCAAAATATATACCTGCATTATCGAATTTTTTCCGGACAAACCATTGCTCGGACGAAATAAATACATATGACCTTTTTTGTTGAAAAATACCTCCCCTACACGGTGGTATTTTTTATTTTCCTCTATCTTCATCCCAGCTCGAAATATTAAGGATAATCGAAAAAAAAAATGATAATCGATTTTTTTTCGACTTTGGGAAATTGATAGACTGGTAAACTTTTTTTATGTTAATCTACATACTTTAATGTACTTATAAAAAAAAAATCAGCCGTATTGCAAATTACTGGTACTTTTGGTCAAAATTGACCTTTACCGACTGGCCTATATAGAGATCAGATGAGTTTGAACACAAGGTGGACAAAATTCATTTTGATCAAAACATTTTTATTTCAATATTTGTAAATTTAGTCGGAAAAATTCTTAGGTTAGGCCTAGACTGATGGATTACCATAGCAACCAATTTAATAAAATAATAGATAAAACAGCTGTTTGTTATAATATTTCCATTAACACCAGATTTCACACTTTGAAGGAACTACTGTATTTGTATTTCAAACTTTTAGGTTAGGTATTTTTTTTAAAGTATAGATCTAAGCCTTGCTGATCCTTTTAACCTTTATTATTATAACTGCTGTTATAAAATGTACGGAATAGTTTGATTTGAACATTTAACATTATTTACCAACATAGTTTTGAGGTTATTATTAATCCTACACTTTTATTATAAATAAAACATGACATAATAATTATGTTTTTAGAAAGTTCAATAGGGGGTTAGCATGCGCAGAACGCAGGGGTCTCCCCTAGTATTTACTTAAAAAGCTTTCTACCTACAAGATTTTAAATTATTGAAAATAAAAAAATTTATAAAAACTCTACTCAATATTTGGTTTTTGGTGACCCGTATTTATTTTGAACATAAATGATATGCTTATATTTCATAACATAGCCCATGTCACTTTTGAGATTTTGATTGTTAAAACAAACATTTTAATCGGTTAAAAAGATGTTGTGCACTAACAATCAAATATGTAGTACAAATTTTTTTCTTTTTTAAACAGTATTACGTTACTGTACATAAATTTTTAATTTGTGAACCAAATTAATAGCTAATTTCTCGCTTACAAGAAGACACTATATAGTGCATAGTAAATAGTAAGTTATTTTTATATTATATTTTCATTGTTGTACATATACAGGATGTCCCCGAACTCTCTAGACCCCTTTTGTGGATATGTTCCTGGGATCCAGACAAACATATTTTACATATAAACATAATTTAAAAACGGTGCTTATTTTTACAAAAAACTTAATATTTTTGGAAGTAGAAAATATATTGAGCTCAAACTATGTATACCTATTTGTTATGTTACCTTTTATCACTGTACGAAAAAATAGAATATTATTTTTAATATTTTCAAAACAGCGGCCGTTTATAATTTTTAATGTCAAATATCTCAAAACCCGCTAACTTTACAAAAAAATTACAAGAGACAAAAAGTTTGATTTTTTAATTACAAACACAATGATTTTTTTATTTTGTCTGAGGCTCAAAGAATAACAGAGATATTGAAAAATATATTTCTTGGTAGTTGTGAACAATACCCAGAATTACTCTATAAACTAAATATTCTAACGTTATTATGAGCTAAAATAATAAATTATTTGCAAAAGGTTCCGAGCACTTTATAAGCTGATTCCACTAGCAAAAAATAATGAAAAAAGTTCATATATTCATAGCTCAGAAAGTGCTCAGAACATTATGCAATTAAATTATTATTTTAGCTCAATATTTTGTTTCTAGAGTTATTCTGGGTGTTTTTGACAACTACCAAGAAATACATTTTTCCTTTTTTTGTCAATATCTCTGTTATCCTTTGCTCTACCTGAATCCCAAACAATAAACTGTTTTACTGCCCATGCCCAACCCTTCTTGACCGTTATTTTATTGCAGTCATTAGTCAGTGTCAAATTGAGTTTTTAGAATGCTCGTCTGTCAACTGTCGTGTGAATTGTTTCCGTTTGTGATATTTTGAGCCGAAACCATCTCAGTCAAAGGGCCATGTTATACAAGCGCTGCTGACGCCATGTTTACAACGCTGAAAACCAAGCGTTAAATTCCCAAGTTATACGGGACGTTGAAAGCGCAGCGTTGGTAAAGCGTTGTCAATCAGCGTTTATAGGAATTTAGAGCAATTTATTTTGATTGTATAGGGGTAGCTACCCCATTTAAATCTTTTTGTTTGCAGTAATGATTTCTCTAAAAAAATCCTGGTACTAATATGTGTAAATTGTGAAATTTCAGAAAAATTTGTTGAGTGGTTTTTGAGAATATATGAAAAGGTATGTGGATTATTATTTAATTTTAAAGGTAGTTATTCCATTTCATCCCTCTGACTTAAATAATCAAATTATAAATAGTTTTGAATATCCCCTAAAAATAATATTACATAATTTTAGCTTTATAATATGTAGGAAGTTAGTTTAATTTATATTTATTGTGTAGAGATAGCAACCTCATTTCAACCACTTCCAATTGTGAATCTAAACTATATTGGAACCCACTCAAATACACAAAATAAATGTCAATCAAAAGAGCTACAAAAAAGATGTTTTGACATTTTTTGTAAAAATGTACAGTTTTTGAGTAATTTATGTTTGAAATTTTCAAACAGCCGCCATTTTGAAACGCATAATTGGATACAATCGCTTATTTTTCTTGATATAGATCATTGTAAGGTTAAACTAAAAGTGAAATATTGTTTGACGAATTATTTTAAGTTATAAAAATTAGTAAATTTAAATAATGTTTTAAGTTCAAACAAAAACAATCGATGTAATACTGCATATTTTTCTTTTGCAATCAAATTAACTTCACTTTATTGACTAAACATTAAGTTAGGAATCTGATTAGATTTGTCACGCAATGTCGTACTTTGCGGCTGGGAGAAGGAATGCATCAACGCATCAGAGTTCTAAAAGCTTTAAAAAGAAAACTGTGTAGGATATGCCTTAGGCCTCAGGCGATAGTAAAATATGGAGATAGTAAATGTTTATAACTCTCTCTCTCTCTATCTCTTTAAACTTTAGAGGGGGAGTTGTCATAATGTTCATCTAGTGCTCGTACTACTAGCGCTATCTTTCGGTCTTATGAATGAAACTAAGTTTGCTAGCATGCGACATCTGTGTATAAGGTCTCTGGGGTCTAAGGATTGCTAGTGACAACTGACTGAACTGACTTATGACCCACCCTGTAACTCCGCACCTTTTACCATTCCCCAAAAAATCACCACAGACCCTTCAAAATCCCCGAATTTGGGTAAATACCCACAGTTTGGCAACATTGAGTAAGTAGTAGTGTTTTTATTTTTTCTATTTCTGCAAATTGTAATTTTTTACAAAAGCACTAAAATCAGTGTGAAGTGCTGCCATCTATCCCTTTAAAGTTACACTATTTATTCATCTGACACTCACTGGAAGTAAATACATTCATTAATTTTATTGCACTTTTATTTTTCAGATTTTCTTTCCCTTATAACAATAAGTTATTTTATTAAAATAGCAGAAATAGTTTTTTTTAAATCTTAATTTTTTTTTCTCACTATACTATAGTATAGAGAAAGTATAGTGATCGCAAAAAAATCGATGTTGGGATTTTTGTGGAAATATCTGTTTTGTGACCCCCTGAGCCCAAAAAAAGGTGTTTTTTTACAAAATGTATGTCTGTATGTATACAAAGCTAGAGCGAAAACTATTCGATCGATTTCAAACAAATTTGCACCAGACATATCAAGTAGGCCTGTATAGATGCACGAAAATCGGTTTTGAAAATTTTTGAAAAACAACCCCCATTTTGGCAAAAAAACCCAAAAAAAATCAGTATTTTTTTTACAAAAAAACTGCTCTAACGATTTTGATCAAATTTGGCTTATTTGTAGCCTTTAATGTAAGATATGCAAAAAAACCGCATCTTTCTAAAAATTCTCGTTTAGCTAATAATATCTGATTTTTGGGGGTTTTTTGGCCATAAAGGAGGTTGTTTTTCACAATTTTTCAAAACCTTTTTTCGTGCATCTATATAGGCCTAATTGACGTGTTTGGTAAAATTTTTTTCTAAATCGATTGAATACTTTTATCTCTAGCTAATAATAATAATATTTATTAGTTAATCTCCTAGTTTAAAATCACCTCTCCTACAATAATGAAGTCACTGTGAATCTGTTTAATAATTTAAATATGTTTGTGAGAAAGTACGTGCCAGTTTCTGGTACCGTTTATTTCTTTAATATTTAAGTATTTTTTAAGTGTATTCACTAGTAACAATCACAACATAATGTGTAATTTAACCATTAAATAATATAAAATTAAATAATATAGAAAAAAGATCAAATTTAAATCACTAGAAAGTTCGCAATAGTTTTGTAAATTAAAATATATATTATATTATATGAGAGTTCAAATAACAGTGGCAATTATAGATGTGCTATCTCGTACAAACATACCGGTATCTTTATATAATTCTTCTACACGTGTGTATGTCACTGAACTCCTAAACAGCTGGGATAATTTCGATGAAATTTTTTGTGTGTTTGAGTGGGTCCCTGGAGAGTTTAGATTCACAATTGGACCCGGTAGGTGGCGCTGCGATCTGGTTCTATGTACAGTGACTAGATAGAGCTATACATCTATAAAAATAGATTATTAGGGCTGCTTTACAAATTTTAATTTTTAACAGGTATATGTACTGTAATTTATAACGATTATCAATTTTGAAACTATTAAGATAATATTTTTTAAACTTAATTAATTATATGGTCTGTAAAGTTATCAACATTGTGTTTCTTAAGACAAATTAAATCATTAATGTGTTATTCTACAGGCAAAATAAAAGCTAAACCTTTTAAAGTTGAAATTCTGGCATAACTTCTTTTTATTTCTGAACTTACCGTAACCATTTTGAAGTTATGAGAACTTATTTTTTATAGCTGGCCTATACTTACTCATATAATTAGTGTATTTCCATAGGAAAGATGAGCTATTGCAGTGACTCTTATGGTAAGACCAGAGCATACTTGGGAAAGTTAGTCAAAAATTCTAACTAGTTAGAAGTTATTAGTTTTAGTCCCGTAAAAAGTAACCGATAGAAGTTATTAGTTAGTTACTTAGAAGTTATTAGGTAGCTAAAAACTAACTGATAGAAAATAAAGTTAGTTTTTGTTGGGTTGGAATTTTTTTTAAGGATTTCGTATGAAATAAGCACACATTTTGGTAACTGATTATGTTTATTACTAATTACACATTTGATACATCAATTTTATTTATTTTAAATATTTATTGAACTTCATCAGAAGCTGCATTTCAAAATTGGTATCGCTTATCCTTCCACGTCGGTTTGTGATTACTAAACTAGCCCCACTGAACAGCCGTTCACAGTGGGCTGAGGATGGGACAGCTGTATTGTATTTAATAAACAACTGTTTACAGAAGTCTGACATGCCTTTCAAATCGACAGTGTCGTGGAGATATCGTGCCAATTCCGACTCCGCCTTGGCCTTCTCTAACTGCAAACTGTCATTACTGGACTCCTTGGGTGCGATTTTTCACCACTTTTCACAAACTTTCATTATATTTACTTTATTGTAAAAGTGTATTTACAAGTTTTTTAAAAATTTGTTTTTGAAATCTTAACCCGTTATTATATATGCATTACTATCTTTCAACTGTAATTTTGTAATAATAGTTAATACAATAATAAAAATATAAGAATAAACCGAAACATAACCCCAAAATATATCTAATTTAATATCAAAGTTGATCAAAGAAATTGGGCAGGTGTAATATGTATTCTTTGACAAATCTTTGTCAAAGATTTCATCAAAGATCTTTGATAAAACTTTGACCAATTATTTGACAAATAACTTTGACAGTGTAATATGCCCCTTACTATATTTTAATTCAATTCAAACATTGGTTGTTACATAATTATTTATATAAAACAGCAGTGTTTTATCAAAAACTGAACATGATTTTAGGTTAGGCCAACAATGAACCAAAACATGTTTATTTGCAACCAATTTAGAATTAGGTATTTTACAATTTTTAACATATGTCAGTTTGTTTTATTTTAGGTAAAAGCAAACAAAAGGTTTACTGTATTATCTATAAAGGTTTACAAACTATAAATCTAAATTTGTGTAGTATATTCTTAAGTGGCACAAAACCATTTTGCAATTCGATTACTTAAGTCAATGTAATGAAATGGAATAACTTTACTAACCTTTAAATTACATCATGCAATAGCGAAGCATTGCTGGGTCCACTAGTTGTAGATAAAAATAAGATTACACAGCATCATTATCCTCTATTCACAACTATGAAAGTATTTCTATCAAAATGAAGCAAAATTAAAACCGTAGCCTAAAATTATCGAATCAGTAATACTAATAAATTTAATCAAACCTTAACAACTTCTACAGTTTACAGTTGAAACATTTTATTGCGGCTATACATTTACTGCTGCTAGACGCTTGAAAATCAAATGCGCGTTTATATTATCAGTTATCACGTACAGTCCCGATACCGTAATTATTACGGCGGGCAAACTATTGTTTGACGTTTCCGATTTTTATATAAGAACATTTAAGATTAAATAATATTTTTGCTGAAAAAAATAATAATTTTTTTTGTTTTAAATGCTCAACAAACGATCCCATTCAAGTTAAAACCGAATTATTATAGACTAGACCTAAGTTAAATCACTTTTCTCCACTTACCTTAATATGCGCTCTTAAGTTTGAAGCACTTGTCACTGAAGCTTTTATTGTTTTTGTTTTCGGCAAGCACAATAAACATTCAAGCGTGGTTCCACCATTTTCATTTTTTTTAATTTCTTGAAATAAATCGCTTATGTTCGACCATTGAATTTCACACTTCTGCCATCACAAACTAATATTCTTATTCTACTATCACTAAACCACAACGTAATTATTTAACTAAATTATAATACTTCTAAAAACTAAGAATACTTTAAATATTAATCACAGTTCACTTTCACTACCACTACTACCAGATAAAAAAGGACTATACACTACTTATCAAAATAAACATCAACTGAAGAGTGAAGTCGTCTTGAGATGACAAATATTGCCAAATATTCCCCATTCCCTCCCCTTACGCTATACCGTTATGTTCGTTACCGATATTGTTATTGGTTGGCGCTGCATACCACCCACCCCTCCCCATCCTGTCCTGTTGACTTTGTCATGGCAGGTGCTGACCATTTCTGGGAATCCCATACATAACCCCCACCGCTCGCGTCAGAAAATTCAAATTTAGGTACTTCCGTCCGTTCAAAAATCTAACTAATTAAACAACAAAACTGCTAACGAATATATTATCTATTCGTTAGCTGGATTCTAACTAAGTAGAAGTTTTTTTGATTACTTTTTCGAAACTAACAAATATGATAGAAGTTAGCCGAAATTGCTAACAAATATCGCTATTTGTTAAAATTTCTATTCGTTATTCCCAAGTATGGACCAGAGGTTGGGAGTGGTCAATGACATGAACACCAATCATGGTCCCCAGGACACGTTGTGGGGGTGTCATTAAAAATTGTATATATATATTTATGTGTTCACACTCTAACAGCCGCATTTTACATCTAATTTTAATTGCTCGGACGAGTTCGTTAGTTAAAAAAATCCAACAAACAAAAGCACATTTTTTAAAAAGAAGTAAAAATGTTTTGAGATTTTTCGTATTAGAATGAAACTGTTTTGGGGTTTTATCTCAAAAAAAAAAAAAAAAACAAAAAAAAAATATATATCTATATATATAAAATTCAATGTATGTACGTTTGTCTGTATGTTTGTCCTTTATGCGTTACCAAACCGTCCATCCGATTGCTTTGAAATTTTGCATAGTAACACAGGTTAACCCTGGGAAGGTTTTAGGCCATTTACCAAAGTCCTAGGACACTAGGGCTACGCCCCAGTGGCCCTCAAAGTTTCAATGTTAATCTTATGGAAGGTCAATCTTAAGGAAGAAGAAGAAATATTTCTTTTGATTTTATCAGAAACAGCTGTTCGTATGAAAAGCTTAAAACAGCTGATTTTGATCAACAGCTGATTTTGATCAACAACTGATTTGGATCAAAAAATGAATATAATTTTAGGTTAGGTAAATCAAGCAATGAGCAGAATCCCATTATAATTTACATCGGCCCTCAGGGATACGAATTACAGGCTTTCAAAGTTTCAAATTAAGCAATAGCAAAGCATTGCCGGGTCAGCTAGTATATATATATATAGGAGATAATTCTGCACACTTTGTGTTTTTAGACAAAATCTATCAAAACGTAAAATACCAGGTTCAAAATATACTGTGGGGACAGCTGAAGTGAAGCAGTCCATAACCGAGGCATCAGGGGCGAAATGAAAACTCGCAGTGAGTTTTTCCGTTGCAAGCAGATTGAAGCAGCACGTGTGCCGTGGCTAAGATTCAAACCAATTCTACTAATGAATTTTGTACATGTAGGCAGCTATTCATCGCCTTCCTGAGTAGACCAGTATCCCAAATAGTTGATTGAAACCCAAAAACACAAAAAATAAACTTAATTTTGGAAATTTGTTCAACACACGTCAGCGGTTTGGCTGATCGAATATTTTCATTTTAAAATGTTTCAATACTTTTTATTAGTTTCGTAAATATCAAATATAGTTTAAATATAATTCTACCGCTATTTAGAGACAATAACCATAATATCAGTTAAGCAGATTATGGGATCACAATTACTTGGATTCGAGCGACTTTGAGACAAAATATAATAAAAAGAAATAAATTACATAGAAAAGAAAATATTTATTTTACTTCAACAAAATCTTTGTACACACTTTAGCAAAAAATCCCCTTCAAATACCAGTGTTTCTGATATGTTTAATTAGATAGACATATCAAGGTGTAGATAGAGTTGGGAAGTTCTGGCATTATGTCTTCGCATCAGGTGACCTTTAGACAAAATATAAAGACACATCAGGGTACAGTACTTTGATCAAAAGTCGTTTGTGTCTGATTCTTCTTTATATGGTGGGATGCTCTCGTCATCGTCAAAATCACTGAGATCATCATCATAACCGAAATCACCATAATCTGCAAAACATAACATTATTGGATAGAAAGGTAAATCCAATGAAAACTAAAAGGCTGGATAAGAGAACTAGAGATGTGCTAGGGAACTGTTCTTGAAGAACAGATACATATCACAAACAAAATTTTGAATGGTCAGCAAATATACGAGTTTATCTTATGTGCTTCATTCAAAAGAGATTTGCCAGATATAAGTTACGATATAAATTTACGTTTAAAAAAAAAACTTGTTATAATTTTAGTACAGTATATTACAAAAAACTAATAAAATTGTCAAACTATTTAAACACCAAACAGTTTTATTTTTAAACTAGCTGGTACCTGCGACTTCGCTTGCAGATGTGATTAAATAAATAGAAGGAATATTGGGTAAATATTGTGCCGTACCATTACAAGCAATTAAAAAACACTATTTTAGATCCGAGTTCAATGGCCCAAAAACGCACAGTGAGTTTCAACCAAATCTATTAGGCCCAAGATCTATTCGACTCTTTTATTCCTACGTAAATTATTAGCTATGCACATAAATGCAAAAAATCCCGTTTTCCGCCAGTTTACTCATAACTCCCGAACGAACATAAAAATTACAGATCAGGTTTTGAGGTGTATTTAACATCTACAAGTATATTAAACAGTACATACTGTTTTTATGAATTTTGACAGTTAAACCAGTGTATACAGTAAATTAAAGCACAGACGATCTTGTCAAAGTGTAAAGCTTTTGATTTGAATCAGTTGTTTTTTTTTATAATGGTCACGTCCGTTCGCAAAACCCCTCATTTTGTCCATAATTTTTTTACATCTCTTAAACAGGAATCCTTAATATTTTCGGGACAAAAAGTAGCCAGGATTAATCTCTGAAAAGTCCTTTACATGCAAATGAAAGTTTCGTCAAAACTGTTTCAGCCATTCTGGAGATTAGCCTTACAAACAATCAGACAGGCATACAAAAAATGTATGTTTAGGTTTTAGTAATGTGTGAATAACAATGAGCTTAGAAAAAATGATTTATTTCGAAATCACAGACAGACCTTCAATTTTATTTACACGTATAGATAAAAACACACAATATTTACAGTACAACCACATACGCAGAGACATTCATGTGAGAGCGGGACCTCTAACACAAAGACTGGGAAACAGGTGAACATTAGTAGACAGCAGAGCATTGCATCGTGTATACTGGGAGTGTAAAGAAAGAACAGATAGGCTAGGCGAACTAGTCTACATCAAGCGGCATATTTAGAGAACCGAAAAGTTGCATTTGCATTGGCTTTCAAAGAACTGTGAGAACAGCTTTGAGGGAACCGATTACTTATTGGTCAATGTGGTTGTGGCGTAGATATAGAGAGCAGAGAATAGATATATTCAGAGAACTGTTCTCTGAAAGAACAGGTTAGTCAAGGGTACTGTTCTCTGAAAGAACAGATTAGTCCAGGGAATTGTTCTCTGAAAGAACAGATTAGTCTAGGGAACTGTTCTCTGAAAGAACAGATTAGTCTAGGGAACTATTCTCTGAAAGAACAGATTAGTCTAGGGAACTGTTATCGAAAACATGTTATGTCCTTTCAGGAACATCTCCAAGGAGAACCATCCGTCAAACACAGTATTATATTAAATTTTCATTAAAATTTTGATCCTCTAGTTTTCTTGAAGTATACAGAGTGATCTATACAGGGCCGAAATAATTCAGGGGTGGTCATATGAATCTAAATAAAGAAAAAAACTATGTCAGGACTTGCTTCTTTTACCAGCTATCTGCCATTTTTTTTACTATATAATTTATATCTTTAGAACGGATTAACCGATTGAGTTGAAATTTCGCTCGTTACTCATAAAAAATTTTAACTTGTTCTAATAATCTATTTGAAAATGACTACCAGTTTAGCCCGTTTCAATTTTTAGCTAACTGTTGAAACAATGGAACAAAGGGTAATAGAGTAAAACAACGTCCCATAGTACACATTGCAGAGAGTGATAGATAGGCTGTATTATTGTATTGCTTGCCAGTATTTTGATGAACATAATCTTAAAGAAAACACATTAAAGACCAAGTGAATGCTTTTTGGTTTAAAGCCTGATTTAGAAGAAGGCCTTAACATAGTGTTGGATGAGCAACTCGTAGAGACTGTAGCAACGTTAAAGTTTCTACGACTCATCCTTACTGCCTTGGGCGGAGCTCATTAATGAACTGTGCAAAACACTAAGTTCAACTCAAGTCGCTGGCAAAGTTCTGTTCGGAACACATTCTAAAATTAGCATACTTTGGAATATTCTCTTCTCACCTTAATTATCGAATTGCTCTGTAGTTCAATTCATTAAAGAAAATAACCCAAAGGGTCTTCAGTTTACGAAAGCAAGCATAAGGAATTATGGCTCGTTTGGGCCATAGTGATTCTTGTAGTGATGCATTTAAAAAGCTGGGTATTTTGACCTTTCCCTGTATGTACATTTTTGGAGTAATTTTATATTGCAAGTATAACAGTTCTGTGACTCGAAACACTAAGTGCATACGTACAATACAAGTAAAAAAAATGACTTCCGTAGCAAACAGCACAGATTAAAAGCTTTCTACAAGCTACCATCCAGACTGGAGTCTGTTTCATGAACAAACTCCCTAAAGAGTTTAAAGAAACAATGGAAGTCAATGGTTTTCAAAATGAAATAAAGCGGTTGCTGAAGTTCAATGCTTTCTACGCCATGGGGGAGTTTCTTGATGCCAAATTATAGCTTATTATTATATAGATGAATAAAAAATATTTGTATATTTTGTTATCGAAATTTTATGATTACAAGTTTTAGTGGAATGTTGTAATTTTAATGTTTAAAATTAATTTTAAGAAGCATAAAATTGTAAAAAAGGAAAAATTTATGTTTTGTTGAATTATTATCATATATAAATATGAAAATCTCTGTCATATGCCTTATATAAATATAATATTTACCTAAAAGGGTTAATAAAGATCGATTGATTGAATGCGTAAAACTAATTAACACTATGGGGGATGATTTACCGCTACCCTTTGTTCGATAAATTGATGGTTTTATCATTCGACAGAAAATCAAACGAGCTACACAAAATGATTGACAATTTCTATAAACATTTTCGGTTTCTTAATTAATCTCATTTAAAATGTTTATTATGAAAAGGATTATTAGAACAAGTTGATTACATTTATGAATAAACGCTGAAACAAGTCATTCATTATCATTATTAGCAAATTTCCATAGGAAAAATAGCTATTGCAGTGGCCCTTATGGTAAGACCCAAGGTCGGGAGTAGCAAATGAGCACTGATCATGGTCCCCAGAAGACGTTTTGGGGTGTCATTAAAAATCATATATATATATATATATATATGTGTGTGTGTTCACACTCTAGCAGCAGCATTTTAAGTCCGATTTGGTTAAAATTTGGTAAACATGTTGGTTGTATACGTCGCTCGGACAAGTTTGTAGCCAAAAAAATCCAACAACCGGAAGCACATTTTTTGACCGGAAGTAACTATTTTTTGAGATTTTTCCTACAAGAAAGAATTTCTTTTTGAGTTTTTTCTACAAATATAAATGTAGGATGTTATTCTGCACATTTTGCTTTTTTACGTGACCTTATAGTGCACATTTTGCTTTTTTACGCGACCTTATAGCTAGCTTGGTTTCCCCAAAATTGATCAAAACGTAAAATACCATAGAAGTACCCAGTTCAACGCCATGTGGTGGATTGAAGCACGCAATGCATTGTGTATTGAAGATACTCCCAATATGCGGAATGGCGTGCGAAGCGTGCAATGCTTTGTGCATTGAAGATACTCCCAATATGCGGAATGGAGTGCGAACCATTTTGCAGCTATTCAGCACGTCGTGAATAGACCTATTTCCCAAATTGTTGGTTGAAACCCTATAACTTAGGGCTATAATCTTAATTTTGGAAATTTGCTCAACTCACGTCAGCGGTTCAGCTGCGTGGTCGAATTATTGTAAATTAAGTGATGCATAATAAAGCTAACTTTTGTAATAATTATGTATTTATAAAAAGAAATATAAATTTCTATCTTATTTTATATTACAAACCTCTGTTTATTTAAACTAATACATCACTTATAAATTTTTTCAATAATCACGGAGTCCAATTTCAGCCAAATATTGGTTTTTCTCAATTATTCTTGATGCAATGATACACTATTCGATTTGTCTTTAAAATTGTCTACATTTAAAAAAAAAATCTTTAGCATCTTAGATATTCAACTTTTAAAAGTTTGAGCCGCCGCCATATTGAAACGAATAACTGCACCAAAATTAAATTTTCCACATTTGCGTAAACCATTGTGATAAACTTTCATGCCGAGTTTAATGAATTTATTTTAAATTGTTCACGAGATAATAATTTTGTTCATATACAGACGGACAACTTGTAAACTAAGCAAGACAGGACACATGTTATACTGTATTATTTGCTGGTTTTGACTTGCTGAATAACATGGTATAGTTTGGTATTACGGCTGCATGACACCTTGTACATTGCGAAAGTAGTTTTGGTAAAAATTAGATGGGAATTAAGATTAAAGAACAGAAAATTTTACAAAATCTGAATATTTTTATTTTGTTAAAAAAATTACAATAATAAGCGTCAATGATATCTAAGTAATAATTTCTACTTTAGTATTTACACTTTTAACAGTCTCATTTGAGCTTATTGTTCTCTAAGAAACATAAATACTTTGCTTAAACAAGGTAGGAAGCTTACACTGATTTTTAATACTTTCAATAAAAACTGCACATTATGTTTATCAAGAAAAAGAAAAACCAATTTGGTCAGCCAGCTAAATTGGGTAAAATCAAAACCAATTGTAGAAGTTGCTTTAAACATATTTTAATTTTGAACTAATTTTAATGGACAAACTTAACGTATTTAGATTCTCCATTTCATAGAGCACTAGTCTAAACAAATTATTTTAATAGGCTGACTGCCCTAATACAAAACCCTTATCAGTTTATTTAAGTACACATAACTTTGAGGCTATCACCAGTGTTTTAGAAAAGCTTGAGACGGTGACAGTGTTCTCACACATTTAAAAACACCTCACTTCAACAGTTTCCTTAAAAACATTTAAAAACTATCTCCTCATCGTCGCTCAAAGTATTATCGAAATCCGTGTCGGTTTCCAAATCTGAATCATCGCACTCGTTCTGAAAGTACTCTTCTAACGTCATTATCCGACCTGGATAATCTGCAAAAATATATCCGGTGTGAGAAAAGATTTCAAAAAGTTAATTTATATTTTATCCCTAAATTAGTGAGGAATGCGTATTTTGCAAACCTTATCTTGTTACAATTTACGCAAAAATAACTACATAACACCTTTGGATCTGTTGTGTTCAATATTTTCCAAATGTATGTGCAAACCATTGTAGGCCTACCGTTTCAATTCTATTTCCTCATAACCGCTTCACTAGATCTTCAGAGTCGCTAGATCAATATAACGGGTATTTAATATTAAAGCTCCCCTGATACGTATAAACAAATTGTAATGAACTGGTTTCTGGGTTTAGAAAGGGATTAAATTGTAGGGATATGCTAGACTGCTCATTTGATGGAGCAGTTATTAAAAGACCAGTGACTTTTCACCGCTTCGAGTGTTATCTGCGTCTGGTGCTGGTATACACACACTGCATCTATACAAACATCAGTTTTATTGCATTAAAGTTTAAAAACAAATTATTTATTAAAATATCAACTATCTTAGGACACTTGGAATAATTATCAATAAAATATGGAAAAACTGAACCAAATAATATATGTTGTACAATAAAATATAGATTTTACTATCGTAATTTAATTACTATGTAATATGTGACAATTATAATATCTTTAAATGTATCAATAAATCAATTATGGGCTTAATGGAAACAACATAGCATTTAACAAATATTACAAACATTTAAGAAACTTAAAACATACAAGTAAACTATTGTGATTGTCAGCACTCTCGAACTTCATGAATAGACAAACTGTTGTCTGAACATCTGTTGTCAGTTTGTATGAGTCTGGTTGTACCCATAAAGTTAAGGTGCAGCCTTCAGACGTTGCAAATAGTCCGGTCTGGTGTCGAAGTCACATAAACAGGATGAGAATGTAGACGTAGGCGTGCGAGTCGCAAATCGTATAGACCAACTGTTTTGTTTTTATATCGGTATCGGAACTCGGATAAGTGATAAAGTCACAGCGCTGTTCATTTTGAGCCAAAATACATTATATTTTTTGATTCCACAAATTTGTGAATAATCAACAAATTGGCAAAAGAATGGTTGCATATGCCTGTGTTTATCGCTTCAGCCAAAGATGCAGAAGACGATAAGGTAATTTTATTTATTGAACATTATTTATCAAATTTAAAAGATTGCTCTAAATAAATACTATTCTAGAATGAGTTTAGTTGACCAACATTCATTCAAGCTTGATTTTGAATTTCTGGAAATTAGCTAGTTAGGCACTGATAAAAAAAAAAAAATTGCATCGGCATTTGTGTCAATACATTTTTGAAAGCCTAGATGAAACTGTTGGATTTGTAGGAGAAACAATATACTGAAAATATCTATTTGCCTGAAACGCTATTTTAGACCTATTTGTAAGATTTGTAGTCACACAAAATTCAAAATATTCTAATATTTCAGATGTATTGTTTATACAGTTTAATGTTTTGCAACCAGCACTTGCTTGACTAAAATTATGAACTTTTAAATGAAAATCTCTTTTTGTCCATTGAAACATTTGTTGTGTTTATTCTATACACTCCTCACACCCATGGGCGAAGTTAACGACACACGTGGCATCTAGAATTCGCCTATTATTACGGTTTTCAGAGTTTAAAAGAACTCGTTCATCACTCCTTCTAATTTTACTTACTAAATCATTCCACACTGTAGTATCACTTTCAGTGAGTGAACAACACTGCTCTCAATCGTGTAACACTCATACTTGTTTTTAGTAACATAGGCAACTATTATAGTAGTTCATATATTGTCTAGTAGAAAGCAGCATTTATTAGCGCTAAATGATACAAAATATATGTTTTAAACCAAGTGTAACACATGACGTTGAAAAGTGAAAACGTTTATATACGGGCACAGCAATGAAAGAGTTAATCAAAACATAGCCCGTGAATGGTGGTACAGTTATAGTTTGGCAATTGTGACATTTGTGATTACTATGAGTAATTTAAATAATGTAAAACAGACAACGCGTAAATATTTTATTTTTAATAAGCATTAAGATGACATTGTTGAATGAATGCTTAATAGAGTTGATTTGAATAATTAATATGTTGATAATACAAGCTTAACCCGAAGTTTTCATGCTAATTTTTTGCAACGCCAAGCCATTTCCGTGCGAGTGCAAGCATATATTCAACAATTCGCCAAATATAGTAATTATAAACCAATCCAAAAGTGTTCCACTGCTTTTTTTGTAGAGAAAGGTTCGAAGAATTTATATATGCCATTAAAAAAATGATCGATGTAAAATTTACTAAGTTATTAGCTCAAGAAAGAAAAACGTTCAAAAAGTTCAACTTTAGGCCTACATAAAAAGCAGTAAATATTTTTTGTAATTTTTTTCATAAATGTAAATTTTTTTTGCAATTTAGTTCTAAATAGAACCGTATACAAATATTTATCAATTTCAAATTTCTTATTTTGAAAACACTAGTTTTTATGTTCCTACTACAAGACTGCTGACAAAACTTGGTCTACTTTGAATAGTAATTTAGGAATATACCCTTTGCCCAAAAATAAAATATTATAAGAAAGTGTTGAGAATAAATCATAGAATTTATCTGTATACTTGTAAAGTCTCATTTTGTAAACTATTTCACATTGTATTACTTGTTCCACAAAATTAGAATAAACTGTCCAAAGTTTGCACAGATAAAGGTAATACAAAATGACAGTTGGGATCAGCGTGGGAACGGACTTGCTTTGCGTTTTCAAACGGTGGTTTGAATTCTACAAAAGTCTGTATTTCCTACTGCTGTATGAATAACATCTAACCAGTAAAATCTAGTTAACTTTACTACACCAAACAAAATATTGAAGTTTTCCCTACAAATCGATATCAAGATATAAATAGAATACAACCAATTGTAAACGATATCTCGAATGCAAAATGTGCTGTTTCATTGGTTGAAAACTGTCAAATTGCAAGGGGTTTACAAAAACCTTTATATTTTTAAAACTATAAGAGTGACGTCTGATTGGAAGGCAGTTTTAGAGAGGTTAAATCTTGACAAATCCAATGGTATCTTTATATTATTGTCAAAATATTTCTGTTGAGCGGTATTGAGCTTGATAGAAGTGACAAAGTTGAATAATTTCTTTGGGCTTTATTCGCACGACATTAGGTTTTCAGAAAACTACAATTTTAAAAAGATGATTACGTATATAAATATACGTTTTAGAAAAAATTTGTAAATACAAAAATGAAAGTTTAAATCATTTCCTTTCCAATGGTTTTTGTTTTATTGTGATTTTTAGTGGGTGAAATATTCAATACAAAGTAGAGTTGTCAATTGAGCAGTGTGAGACTTAGGCCAAGCGTTTAACCAAAAGTGGCTAGGGTTAAAAAGAGAAAGGCAAAGATATTCTCAAGTCGGAAATAAAACTGTAAAAGTCAGAAAAAATTGTCCTCCACCGTATAACAAAAGAGGATAGAAAGTTTAGTCTAAGATCAGGCTCAATTGCTACTCTTTCTTAAAACCTTTACGGGTGGTAATACCAAACCGCGAGGAATGGGTAGAAATAGAGGTGGGCGTGATTTAACGTTACAGGAAAAATAATACTATTAACGCGTTGCTGACTATTACCACGGTAATACGTTACTTAGAACACCCTATTATTTTTGTAATGTCAAGCGATAACGCAGTGGAGTAAAGGGGATTGAGAAACGTTCCAGATAGGTGTTAATTCCAAGTCTTGCATTACAAAATAATACCTTGACAAAAATACCCTTTTAGAAAACGTCCAGCTGATAACTTTCTTCGCCATTAATATGTTACAATATTAAAAGGATGCAGCAACATACACATAGACTGTACATTATTAAAAAGTATGTCCCGAATAAACAGTATATTTGGTGTGAGATTCCAGGAAATATTTCCCTGGTTTTTCTTGCAGACGAAATTGCTCGACAATCTTGGTAACGTTATAACATAATGTTATCTCGTTTGCAACCTTACATAAAATAAATAATATTTTTTAATTTTTATTTTTATTTCAAGCTTAGTATTTAAAATTTGTTGTTTTTTAATTTTGAGTGATGAATAATATTATTCTTGGTTTAAATTTTATTATTATCTATATATATAAAAGCAAAATACCACTCTCACTGACTCATCACGAAATCTCAAAAACTACAGAACGGATGGGAATGAAATTTCGTATGTAGCTTCCTCTAGGGCCATAGGTGCTCACTAAGAAAGGTTTAAAAAAAAAAAAAAAATTTTAGGTGGGGTTTTGGGGGGTCAAAGTTACTAAATCAAGATTTCTCTAAAACTACTGAACGGATTGGAATGAAATTTGGTATGTAGCTTCTTCTTGCGCCGTAGGTGCTGGCTAAGAAAGGTTTTAAAAAATTCAAAATTTTAGGAGGGGTTTGGGGGGTCAAAGTTACTAAAAAAAATCTCCGAACGGATTGGAATGAAATTTGGTATGTAGCTTCCTCTAGGGTCCTAGATGCTTGCTGAGGAAGGTTTTAAAAAAATTCACAATTTTAGGGGGATTTGGGGGTCAAAATTACTAAAAAAAACCTCCGAACGGATTGGAATGAAATTTTTTGGTATGTAGCTTCTTCTAGGGCTCTAGGTGCTTGCTAAGGAAGGTTTTTAAAAAATTTGAAATTTTAGGGGGATTTAGGGGGTCAAAGTTACTAAAAATAACCGTAAGAAATACGTAGTGTAATATATTTATTGATATATATTTTTTTATATACATTTAACTTTGATTTATTTATCCGTGCAAAGAGGCGGATCGGGCTAGCTAGTATTATATATTTATTTATATCTAGCCACTCTGAAAATGTTTGTTTTAATGTATTTTGTTATACGTGGAGTATTTTTCTTGGATATTTCATGGAACGTTGCAGTCTATTACCACAATGTAACGGTAATTCCCATCTCTAGGCAGAAAGGAGAAGACCTCTCTCCAAGTATGTGCTGGAGTGGAACACTGATGGCTCAAAAACTAAGAGGAGTACAGGTGCAGGAATCTGTGGAGGTGAACCAAAGCATGATTGCGTCCTGCCAATGGGGAAACACCCATCAGTAATTCAAACAGAAGTAACAGCTTTATTGGAAAGGATCAGAGAAAACCTCAGACTCGGAAGCACAAATGAAGAAATCTGCATATATTCAGACAGCTTTGAGCTTGTATGAGTTTAGGTCAAAGCTAGTTTGAGAATGCATCAAGTTCACAATTGGTGGAGCTCAATAGAGCCACCCTCTGTTGGGTACCAGGGCACGGTGGAAATGAGTGTGAAGATAAGCTGGCAAATAAGGCACGCTCCTAATTACATGTTATTTTTTTTACAGATTTTTTTACAGCCTTTGCACCACATAATCTTTAATTATTTAAATTTTAAATACATTAATTTTTATAAAATATATATTATTAAAAAAAGATGATACATAATACAACATTATGATATAATATATTTTCTTCCTGGTTTAAACAAAATATATTTGAGTTTTGATACGTAACAAAGTTTAGGCTTTGCGAGGCAAAACTGTGGCAAAGCAGTTTCAGGATGGGTGTTATGGCAAAGGATATTGTGAGGGAATGATATTGAAAGAAGTGAAACAATGACTCACCCAATCCCTGATATAGTATTTCCAAGTCATCCTCTTCATCAGATGGTGGGAAAAACATATTGTCCACGAAATCAGGCCGTAGGTGGTCTTCGCAATGATCTAACATGTTAAGGATCAATCGCTCTTCGCCTTTATCTAAACTCTCATAGTCAACTGAAGTGCCTATAGACAGAAAGAATTGAATGTAAGGAAAGTCATGACATATGCAATCCGTGTGACAAAAAAAAAAAAAAAAAATTAAAATATGTAAAATTATATAAAGACACAAAAGTATGAAGGTCTAGTAAATCAAAACATATGCATTCACATACATATATAAACTCCGCTATACAGGTCCCAAGCCCGGGGTCCTACTGTTAGGAAAGAAGGAGGGAGAGGAGTAAGACCTCGTCATAAAAACCTTGGTTCATCTGGCTCCGGATGGTAGCACCTTGTGAGGGCCCCTGCCTAAGGGTTACTAGGTGAAAAGTGGTCAACAGCTCTGACGGCGGATGAGGATCCCAATCCCAACGGCTGAAGAGGCGGAGGAACCGAACACGTGCTGTCTTGTACACGAGGGTGTGGTATCCCAAAGACTAAGAGAAGGACACTCTGACGTTAAACCAAGAATGGGACCATTCACTGTTCTTTAATGACAATGAGCGACCAAAATACTTTTACCCCAGGTGGTACCCCGAGCAGGAGCTCGGCTAGTCCACCCTCTTCGGATTCTGGGGAGAGCCAATCATCATTGCAGGCGGAGAGCAGGAATGTTGGAGGAGAGGAGATGAGGAAGGAGGACCTTCCTACTCAGTAAAGACTGGGGATTTGACCCTGGACATCACTGTGGATGAAAGCAGCATCACTGAGGACAGAATGAACTCAGTGATGAAGAAAGACTGTTGGCTGATGGTGGGAGCGAGGCTGACAGAGTAGTAATCCCCGGGTCAAAATCGAGAAGAGCGGCCCGGGAGTTAAAAGAGACTGCAGGAAAGTGGTTACCTACTGCAGAATAAAGGAAGGTGATAAAGGAGACAGGCCCTGCGGGTGGACATGGATGAAAGGGAGCATAAGAGGAACGTTTCTGATAGCACTTCATCCGCGGAGATTCATTCCGTTTCTTCATCTACTCCTTTGAAGAAACGGCAGAAGAAAGGGGTAACAGCTCCCATGACTCAGTCCGAACCAATTCCGGGACCAAGCAGGCAGGAGGTTTATAAGACTGCCTTCAAAGATCAGCTTGTCGGAACAAAGATGGCGATTGTACCAGTGGCCTATTCGGAGGTAAGACTCACGGAAGAGCAACTAGAGGCCTTTCAAGAGGCTTTGATTGAGGAGATAAGTCAGGTCGGAGATGAGACTACACTCCAATTTCAAAAGACCTATAGAGAAAGAGGGGCATTAGTATTAACCTGTGACAACACAGAGACAACAGAGTGGTTACACGGAACGGCTCCTAAGTTGAGCACTGGAGAAGAAGGGGAATTTCTGTGAGGGTAGGAGTGTAAAAAGACCTCCTACGGACCACTAAAGTTCTCCTCAGGACCTCTAAGTGTTTGGCTAAGAAAGAGCCAGCTGCCCTTCTTAAAATGATGGGCAAGCAGAATAAAAATCTGGTTGTTGATGACTGGAGGATAATTGGTGTCAAGCGAGAGGGAACTCTCAGACTCTCGGGCTTGTCATTGATGAGCTTTCGGCAAAGACGCCGAAGACCAGAGGATGGAAGGTTTACCTGGGATTGGAACAGGCATTCCTGAAAGTCCTTCAGAGAGGTGAAGTGGCAGATGAGCGGAAGAATCCTCCAGGTAAATCTTCAGCATAGCAAGGCTGCGACCGCTGGTTGTGTAGGAGATTTGCTGCAGGGAAACTGGATGCGGTCCTGATACAGGAGCCAGGTTGGTGTATGCTAAATGTGATAATGGACCTAGATCATGTATGTTAGTAAATGAGAGACTAACCTATGTACCTGTTCTAGAACACTGTTTCAGAGACCTTACTGTGGTTAGGCTCAATATGGCAGAACTGGGCAAAACTCTGCTGTTATCATCGGCTGACCTTCCATATGATGATGGCAGAGGACAATTACCACGAGAGCTACAGGACCTTGTGGAACACGCCAGGAGAAAAGGAACCGACCTAATCCTGGGATGCGCTGCCAACGCACACAACACAGTGTGGGGGAGCACGAACACTAATAAGAGAGGTGAGTTATTATTAGATTTCATTATTTCTAATAATTTAGCAATTGTTAATAATGGTAATGAACCAACTTTTGTAACCAAGGTCAGAAGAGAGGTTATTGACCTAACTCTGAGTACTGAAGGGATGGCAAGGAGGATACATGACTGGCATGTATCATCGGAGCCATCTTTGTCAGATCACAAGCATATTTGTTTCAGGATAGGCGAGGTGAAACTAGAATGCCAGACCTATAGGAATCCAAGGAGGACGGACTGGGAATCCTATAGACATGATCTCGGTATGAAGACGAGACTCATGACAGGTAAGGTCCAGAACATAGAGGAACTGGAGCACATGTCCGATGAGCTCAGAGAAGCCATCGTAGACTCCTATAAGAAGCACTGTCCTCTGACACGTGTGAGGAACGTAGGAGCCGGATGGTGGACCCACAAGGTATCAGTCATGAGAAAAAGGGCAAGAGCCATTTTTAAGATTGCTAAGGTGCATGAGAGATGGGACACTTATCACGACTTGTTATCTCAGTATAACAGGATGATAAGGAAGGCTAAGAGGAATTCCTGGGGAAAGTTCTACACGGAGATGGAGGGGGTGCGGGAAGCTTCCAGAGTTCACAAACTCTTGGCCAAAGACCCAGTATCACCAGTAGGTAATATCAAAAAGACTACTGTAGAACTAGCTGTAGAACCAGGGGAAGTGCTGGAGGAACTCCTTATGGCACATTTTCCTGGCTGTACAGTATTGAGGGACGGCGGGGGAGCAGCCATTCGCTCCTACAAGAAGCACTGTCCTTTGACAAGTGTGAGGAACATGGGCGTCAGTAATGGTGTGGGATCCACTATTGCAACCGGCGATTGGAAATTGGCCAGTCGTATAGTTTCATGCAGTCGGATCAAATGGGCAGTGGGAACATTTGAACCGTATAAATCTCCTGGAGGGCGATGGTATCAGACCCGCCTGTCTCCAGAATAATGTAAATAGTTTGTGGTCAGTGCTTTGCAGGCTATACAGGGCCAGCTTAGCAACTGGACATATTCCACGATCCTGGAGAAAGACCAGGGTTGTGTTTATACCGAAACCAGGTAGGGTAAATTACACTAATCCTAAGGCGTTTCGTCCAATAAGTTTAACATCTATTATGCTGAAGGTATTAGAAAAGATAATACACAGGCATATATGTGATGGGGTGCTCGTGGAACACCCGATTCATGCCAATCACGCTTATATTGGCATCCTTACGCTGGCGGTAAATCCTGTGAATCTGCGTTGCACCATTTAGTGGGTAGAATTGAAGGAGCTCTGGAATGTAAGGAAGTAGCATTTGGTGTCTTCCTGGACATTGAAGGTGCTTTTGATAATACCAAGACAGAGTCGATAATCGATGCTGCTCGGGGGCGTGGGGTTGAGGATCTGCTTTGCAGAGGGATCAGGACCATCTTCAGGGCAGGGTTGTAGAGTCTTCTCTGTATGGTGAGACCTTGGAGGTTAAAGTGGAGCGAGGATGTCTACAGGTAGGGGTACTTTTGCCCCTTCTGTGGAACCTTGTGGTGGATGACCTTTCTTGGATGGTTCTTAAAGAACTCAACAATAATGGTGCATATGCACAAGGATATGCAGACGATGTTGTTATTCTAGTGATAGGTAAGTTTGTACCAACTGTGACGGAGCTGTTAAGAGTGGCAATTAGGACTGTAGAGAAATGGTGTGGGAGAACGGGACTGGGTGTCAGTCCGAGCAAGACTCTAGCCATCCCATTTAACAGACAAAGGAAATTGGAGGGCTTTGGGCCCCTCAGTCTTCAAGGCAGTGGGATCACCATAGCAACAGAGGTAAAGTATCTGGAAGTGATGCTGGACTAGAGGCTGAACTTCTGTGCACAACTTAATCGAGTGATCGATAGAGGTAAGTGGACACTAATGGCAAGCAGGTGCATGGTGGGGCGGACATGGGGGTTGAAGCCTAAGCCGATGCACTGGCTTTACACCTCTGTGGTAAGACCGGCCATGATGTACGGCGCCATTGTATGGTGGACAAGAACAGAGGTCCAGGGTGTGGTGGCGAGTCTTGCGAGAGTTCAACGTCTTGCCTATCTTGCTATAATGGGAGCAATTAGCAGTGTCCCAGTGCCTCTCTGGACTGCTGTCTAGACCTTCTTCCACTTAACCTTTTTATCAAGGCTTCAGCGAGGAAGTGTGCTTATCGCCTTCAATGTATGGAACTCTGAACACATGGCCTAAGGAACTTGGGACACTCCAGAATAACAACATTGGTTGCCGGAGATCGGACGCTGGACATGATCTCGGACCACATGAAGATTAAGAACTCCTTCTCAAAACCTTTCCGAGTGGTAATACCAGATCGCGAAGAATGGTCTAAAGGAAGGAATCCCCTTCTTGAGTGTGAGCTAGAGTGGTACACGGACGGCTCAAAAACAAAGGGGAGTTCAGGTGCAGGAATCTGTGGTGGAAACCCAAGGCAGGAATGTGTGCTGCCGATGGGGGAAAACCCAACAGTATTCCAAACAGAAATTACAGCTCTATTGGAATGTGCCAGAGAGAATTTTAGACTCGGTCATATGAACAGAGAAATTTGCATTTATACAGATAGCCAGGCAGCTTTGAAAGCCCTGAGCTCAAATGAGTTCAGGTCAAAACTAGTCTGGGAATGCGTCTAATCCATGAAACAGCTTGCGGGTCTCAACGAGGTTACACTCTGTTGGGTACCAGGACATGTTGGAATAGATGGAAATGAATGTGCAGATAAGGTGGCAAACAAGACATCAGCTTCTGAATTCACAGGACCTCAACCTTTTTGAGGCATACCCAAGACGACAGCTATGCAAGTAGTTGCTGACTGGGCAAGACTGGAACATGGAAAGAGGTGGAAGAGCATCCCTGGATTGAGGATGAGCAACCTTTCACTTCTTGGTCCATCAAGACAAATTGCATCCGACATTCTGTCATTAAGTAGGTGCAAGCTAAAGGAGGCGGTCGCTCTAATCACAGGACATGGCCACCTTAGGAAACACATGAAGAACATGGGAATTTTCACTGGAAATCCTAAATGCAGCAAATGTGGCCTGCATGAGGAAACCACAGAACATCTAATCTATGAGTGTGAGAGGCTGGAACAGGTCAGTTATGAAACCTTTGGTAAATTGAACAAGGGACAAACCATACCTCAAGACAATCTTGTTAAGAGGATTCTTAAGTTCAACGGGCTTTTGGATCTTAACAAGAGTAACTGAGGGATCAACATCCTTACATAGGAGCGCAATAAGCCCTAGAGGCTGACGTGCATAAGGTTCTGGACCGCCCACAGAAGAAGAAGAACATACATATAAATGAGAGATGCAAGATCTAGTAATATATTATGATAAAATCACATTCATATGTATATAAATAAAAGGCACAAAGTAAATACATTTTAATAACATTTTAATAATTAAATAAAAGTAGACTTTAATAAATCAATAAGAGCAGACTTAAATAAGTTTCAGTACAATTTTCTGCCAATCCTAACATAACACTTTCACTTAAGTTTGTCGACGCGTTTCGGAGTTCCTCCATTATCGAGGACTATTTCAGTACTGGATTCATCTGTTATGGAATCGTCTAGATATAGTTAGCCACGCCCCTCCTCCTACCACCGGTACTGCTTCTTATGTAACCTGTTATGTAATATGTTATGCAACACGTTACGTAACACGTTATGTAATATAAACCTACTCTTTTTTTTTATATTTTCAACAATTTTAGATTTTGGAAAGATATTTCTGATTGACTGTTAATTTGTTAATTTATAATATTTTCTCCGTTCATTTTTAGTTTGAAAATTTCCATTATATTTAACCGTCTTCCTTTGTTACTTTGGTGTAAAAGCTTCATTGATTCTTCCATTTCATATGGCAAATGACCCTCATTTAATAAGTGTGTTGCGTAATTTGAATCTCTTTTTTCATATTTATAAGATCTAATATTGTTCCCTAAATCTTGTTTTTAGTTTTCGTCCTGTTTGGCCTATATATGTTGCGTTACATTTGCACTTTATTTTATATACTCCATTTTTGTCGTATGTTTCCCTTTCTTCTATAGACTTGCTTAGTCTTCTCTTTATAGTGTTTTTCGAATTAAAAGCAGTTTTATTATTGAATTTCCCAAAAAATTGTTTCATTTTATATGTTTCTTTTCCAGTGAAGGTAAATCCCGCCCAGATATTTTCTTGTTTCTTTGTGACTTTGGTCTTATTATTTAAATTTTGTTTTATTTTACGAATACATTTTTTTATTATTCTCTTTTTGTATCCATTATTTTCAGCTATCTTAAATATTGTGTTTAGTTCTTCTTTGTGTGCTTTCTTTTTTAACGGTAAACTTTATATATAAGTTTATGTCCCGTCGTCGAGTTCGTGTTATGTGTCAGTTATGACATTTGTTTTGTGTTATTTTATGGTTATTACAGTTTATAAAATAGTGTTATATTGTGTTTTAGTTATAAATAAATAAGTGTAGATTGTGTTTGAGTGAAATTAGGCTTATAACGGTGTTCTAATAAAACAGTAAGTGAAGAAATAAGGTTAAATTGCCGATTTGATTTTTGGATTTTTCACTACAAAATGTAAAGTTATTTGAAACTGGGTAGAATGCCATTCGATTCTAAATTTCATTCTCGAATTTTTGGTATAAAAAAACATTGTTTGAAGTAAAAAATGTATAGGCCTAGTCACTTTGAAATTAGTCATGATTTGCAGGTTATGTAGTAAAAACGTTCAACCTGCAAGTGTTATTTTGAACTAAACAATTGTGAAATTGAAATATATTTTTACATATTTCTATTTAGGACTAAATTATAAAACTTTTTTATATTTTGAAAAAAATTACAAAAATGTTTTACTATTTTTTATATAGGCATAAAGTTGTTTTTTCCTTCCGTTTCTGAACATTTTTTGCTTTCTAAGCTAATAACTTTTACAATTTCAAAAGAAACTCATTTTTAGTGACATATTTGAATTCTTTGAAGTTTCTTCTACAAAAAAGCTACTGAACATTTTTGGATTGGGGTTCATTTACTACTTTTGGCGAACTTTTAAAAATATTCTTGCAAAATGCTATAAACGGGCTTTTCAATTTTAGCTTTAACGATGCCAGTTCTAGGGTTAAATATAAAATCTGTCAGTTTCTTCTGGCGCAATGAGGTGAATCTACTGGAAGATACAATGGTTCGCCACTGCCTCATGAACATTACGCCTGTGGGTGTAGCGATGTCAAGGTAGCGTAGACTGAGTTCAAACGCCGCAGCAGCATCTGCGTTTGATACAAGCTGCTCTGTGTTACCTCCTGCCTCATCACTCTCTTCCTCTTTTTGCTCTGTGTCTTGTTGATTTTCTGCCGCTATGATATCCTCGCCCATCAGATTCTCATGAGTAGCACCGTTCACTGTCATTCATTCATCGATGTCGGCTTCGCCTGCTTCTTTCACAACCAGGAATTTCATGCACAAGTTGGAGGAGTGATTTTGCATCATTGTTCTCTTCTGGAATCTCAACAAAATTAAGTGTAGGCCATAGTTTTTTCCATGTTTTTCTTAGCCTCAGTTCAGTTACACCTTCCCATGACTCAGCAGCCCAATAAGTCACATCTTTGATCTTAACATTTTTTATTTTTTGGAGCAAAGAGAGTAACTTGATTCATCTTCTATGAGGTGCCTTAGAAACTTCTTCCTGTATGACATCTTATGACTTTGCCATGTACCCTGATCCTAGGGCTGCAAAAGCGAGGTTACATTTGGAGGTAAAAATACTGCCTTAATTTTTCAGCAAATTAGTGTACTAATGTCTGGATGAGAGGGGGTGTTGTCTATTAAAAGAATTGCACAGGCTGGTAAATCATTTTTTTTACTGAAATCTTTTACAGCAGGAAGAAATTGGTTATAGAACCATTCATTAAACAGGAGTTCGGCCATCCAAGCTTCTTTTTGAGTCCTGTAATACACAGGGAGTGTCTGCATGTTTATATTTTTTAAAATTCGAGGATTTGTGGCCTTTCCTATCACTATTAATGGCAGCTTGTGGTTTCCAACAGCATTGCTACCATTACTGTTAATCGCTCTTTGCTAATTTTAAAGTCTGGAGCTCTGGCTTCTTCTTTCGAAGCTAGGCTTTTCATAGGCAATGCCTTAAAATCAAGGCCGGTTTTTCGGCATTATAAACCTCTTGGGGTGAATAATTTCCATTATTTATCAGATTGGCGAACTCACATACATATTCCTCTTCTGTCTTGTGATCAGCTGTTAGCTGCTCTCCAGTTATTGTTAACTGGCAAATTCTGTGACTTTTTCATCAATCCAACCATCCGATACTTGCACTGAAAGATTCATCACCCTTCAACATTTTATTTAAGTATAAAGCCTTTTGGTTTAGCCCTGCAAAAGGGGTCCACTTAATGGTGGTTCCTTTTCTCTCTCCTGAGTAAACCATAAGAAAAGAGCTTCATCTATCTTTTCATATTGCGAGGTTTTCAATGTCTGATGATTTTCAACAGTTTTTTCTAACGAAGATGCACAAAACTGTTCAATCTTGGCACGGTTTTTTTTCCAGTCCGTAATTGTGGCCTTGCCTACACCGAACTCCACAGACAACTTTGTCGCACTTTCCCCTTTGTCTAAACGTTTCAACACTTCTAATTTATCTTTAAATGAACAAACTGTATGTTTCCTTTTGCTAGCAATCGTCATTACTACAATACACTAATTATAATAATTACACTATGTACTATGTACTCTATAACACTGTACCTACATACCTAATTTATTTCTTAAAACTACGGAAAATAAAATTCGGGTAAAACTGAAAGCTAAACTCACATAAGCAAACTAATCAAATGACAGCACTGAAAACCACGTAACTAGAAAACAAACAGAAAAAGTAAGGAGAACGGAGGGGTGAGGGTAAATGAGACGAGAACTAACAGTAGGGATTTCGAGACCCTTTGAGCCTGCCTCCCGCCAAGGCCGTCTTGCTCGGGTCTTCTCCTTCTGTTCTATTTGTACTTACAACAACATGTACAGCATTTCTAACTGAATGGTTTATTTGATTGCTTCTAAAACCATTCAAATGTTTTAATTTGGTTGTATGTAATTCTATTTCATAACAAAAGGGTTGCAATCGAATGGCTTTATCTAAAAAATACCTTTAATTTTAATTGCACCGTACAGAGTAAAATCGTGCAGGGACGGGGCAACATCCTCGCCCGAGTAAACTTTGTTCGCATTATAATAGGCTGTTTTTATTGAGTTATCGTCCTTTTTTACATTATTTCGATGATTTCAGTTAGTCCGAAAATTTTATAATCCAAACTGGGTTTGGACCCAATTAGTTCGGATTAGCGGGACTCTACTGTACAGTACTCATATAGTTTTAAACTGTATTTATTGCTAACCCTATTACTATACTGATTCCTCATTACTGATGCTAGACTTGCACTAGATACAAATTATATATAGAGTGGGGGTACAATTCATGAAAAGAAGTTGGTAAGGGGTAAACAATTGCAAAAAGGTTGACAACCGCTGCTCTACACAATCCATTAGAGGCCTCCAATTAATCCGTTCAAGTGTTAAAAACTGCACTTACAGAAATGTAATGCTTATTGCTACGCTACTTGGTTAGATAAGTTTGGTTCACAATTTTACTAATTTACACGAAGCTCAAATTGATTAATAATGTTCACCTTTTCATTATTTAATTTTTACAACCATTTACATTCCTTGTGTGTAAATAAATGAAAACTTTTTGTACTATTTCACAAATCTTTATTGAGC
>JAGFPH010000195.1:400173-410264 GCA_018207615.1 Philaenus spumarius | reverse complement strand
TTTACTATTTTGATGTTTAAAAACCCTGAAACTCACATGTATTACAACTATCAGCTGATTGAACTGGGTCACGTCTGCTACGGGTGATTGACCGAAAGATGAATCTATATATAGATGGATTTATTAGACGGTGACCTATTTTGAGTACTTGTGCGAGAGAGAAGGAGACAGTGGCGAGGGAGGGTATAACCCCCACTCTACTTCCACTCCCCCTCGCACCACCACGATTAAATTAATTACATACAATTACAATAAAACAATGTTAATGGGAATATTAAAAGAATATTGTAACTACAGGCATATAAATCATATTTTATTATAGAAATTAATGTTAAATATTAAACAACCAACCATAATATAAAAAATTCAGATTATTACAACAAATTTTAATACCTTTACTGATTAGGCCTATAAATATTACTTTCCTATATCTTTATTCGGTGAAAAATTGTTCACGCCTTCAGTAAAAATTGAATAACTTTAAAAATATTTAACCTATTTTAATAAAATTTCAACCACACATAGAAAACATATCTTTAATAATAATATAAAAAAATCAGATTGTTACAACAAATTTTAATACTTTTACTGATTAGGCCTATAAAATATACTATTTCAAATTCGACAAATAGTGAACAATATTTTTTAATTTTTTATTATTTGACATTTATTTTAATTTTGTATTGGGTTATGAATATAATAAATTATAGAGAATTTTATTGTGAAACCAAATCTTTTTTAATATTTAAAATCAAATACAGTAGAACCTCTTTAATCCGAACTAATTAAAACCGGGAGGATTCGGACTATCGAATGGTTCGGATTACAGAACATATTGTCCTTTTCACATAACTTAACAGTTAAAACGTGGCTAAAATGGATCATAAGTGTTACAGAAAAATGAGAAATACTGTGCAATTTAAAACATTCTTTATTTAATTCAAATAGGTAGTAGGCACACAGTATATTTATGATAAACTTAGTATGGAAAATATTAGGCCTACAGTAGAAAAAATTCAAAATATTATTTTAAATTTCACTCCTATGGCGTTCGGATTAGTGGACATTCGGATTACAGGGGTTCGGATTAAAGAGGTTCTACTGTATATATATCAAAAGATATGAACATTTAAAAAATGTTTTGTTTACGAAGTATATACGTTTTCGATATTAAAAATTTAATAATAATAATTTATAAATAAAGTAATTTATCGTATCTTGATGATTTTTTCACAGAATGTGTATAATAATATACTCTGTTAATACGACTACAATCCATAATAAACAGATGATTTTCATTTCTCTTAGCAGTGGGCACCGATGAGTGCGGTGGTGGGGGACCTTCATCCACCTCCCCTACATGCGCCAGATTTTTCGTGCAGGCCGCCGTTAAATAAATCTATCTATAGCATATGTTATGAATGTTTGTTTACAAGTGAAGGTTGTTTGAGGTTATAAATTTAAAATAATTTTGTTGACTTTTTAATTGAAATATATTAACATTTAATAAATAATAAAGAATAATTAATAATAAGAAACACATTCTATATAATTTTTATTAACAAGTTTTTTTATTATTTTTAACTTAGAAATTTTTGGCTAGCAGGAAGCAAATATTTTTTACGGTTTAACCTATCTTTATAAATTTTTGAAACCAAATACATTATAACGTTGATTAAATCCGGGTACTTTTATGGTATTTTACATTTTGGAGGAACCAGATGTAAGGTCATTATTTTGCTACAAGGTCGTGTAAAAATCAAAATGTTCCGAATAATCTCATATATTATTTTTTTTAGATAAAAAAAGTCATTCTAGTACAAAAAATTGTTTCTTCCGATCAAAAACTGTGCTTTTGGTTCTTGAATTTTTTTTGGCTAACAAACGCGTATGAGCGACTTAGAAATCCAAAGTGTGTACCAAAACTGACTTAAAATGTGGTCGTTAGAGTGCAAACACATACTATGTTATATATATAATTTTTAATGACACCCTAAAACGTTTTCTGGGGAATCGGTGCTCATTGACCTTTGGTCTCACCATATGAGTCACTGGAATAGCACTTCTTTCCTATGGAAGTTTGCTAATAAGCAGTAGATTCTATATTAAATAAGAATCGCCCATGTAGCAGAATATGTTTTAGAAAATATCAGTTGTTTACACAAAATATACTAAAATTTAGTTAAATTTCAGTAGTTTAACATATCAATTTTGTTGTATAAAGAAGAATAACTCACTGAGTGCACCCATTATCCGACAGTTTTGGGCAGCCGATACAAATGAGTGACTTGAGACGGGGCGATTTCACTGTTAGATTCTTCAAACACGTGTCTGTAGTTTGGTTCAAATAACTAATATTAAGTATCTCAAGTTTGCGGATTTTTCCCACTTTGGCCAAACCTTCGGGAGTCAAAGGGAATTCCTCTTCACTTCTTGGACCTGTTGACAAATACAAAGTCTACATCAAAACATCTACCTACTAAAAAGTGCCTGGTTTTCTATTAAGCTGCATTTTCTTTCTAATAAAATAAAATAGCTTTAATATATTTGAGGAAAGTAATCAACTATTGTCTAACTCCTACTGACAATAAATGGCAGCAGTTTAGATTCTTAGAACAAAATAACATAAAAATACAGTAGAGCATAGCATTAACATAGACTGGACCCTGTCCGGATTATCAAAACGTCTGGATTTGCGAAAAACAAAAAAAAAGAAGATTATTTGACTACTCAAACATAAATAAAACTTGCTAAAAACCATTAACTCAATTTAGTGGTTAAATAATTATTGGAGCAAATAAATAAAATGTATGAACTTATAAATAATTTAAGGATATAATATATGTTACTTATATAGATACTGTATATATATTCATACTCCTGGTTAATGTATTCAAGGATAGTAAAAGGAAAAAAGATAACTCAAATGTTCAAAATGTAAACAAAGCCAAAATTTATTATAACCTCAAAATTAGTTTTCAACAAGATACCAAATTTTATGAATATGTAACTTTTTGAAACTTTTAAATTTAATAAAACTAATTATTATGAATACTTCAAAATAGTAATAATAACTAAATTAAATTAACTAAACCCACCTTTTGCCAAAATAGTAAAAAAAAAAAACAAACATTGTAAACAAAACTCTAGCCTAAAGGTTAAAATAGGATTCACATGCACTATTCTTATTTTTAATGAAAACGCTTATAAAATGTAATTAGTTATATCATAGAATTAAGAATTAGTAGTAAAGTAAGTTTAATAAATGTTGAAATAAGTTATGTAAAAGAAAAAGTGAGATGTCATAGTTTTCAATAAGTGAATTCAGCAGAGGAATGAACTGAATCGAGGACTGTAGGACTACTGTTGACTTTGTGTTCCGTTCCAATATAAATATGACATTTATACAAATTTAAATTATACAAATAAATTATCATTAAAACAATTTTCAAGTTACTATATAAAACATGAGACTTAATCCCAGTGCAGAAAAATACGTGATAGAGAAAAAGTTGAATGGAAGGTGTGTGATAATGGTATAACTTGATTGTTTGAAAATTTATAGTCTTACAGTTCAGCTGTTAGCAACCGCAAGTATATAAATAAAATATATTTCAATAATTAATTAATGGTATAAATTAGTATCAAATGAAGAGGATTGTAACTGGAGATAGACTTAAACTAAATAAGAAGACAGCATTATTTATACAAAGCTCTAATAAATCAAAATTGAAAAACAAGCCTACAAATTGTAAGGTAATATCCATCCATAATAATTTAACTTTCAATATAATTGAGGAACGAACAATCTAAATTACAAATTGAATAAACTTTTATGATAATTATAAACGTAAATTAATATTATTATGAACTTTAGGATACATTTGATAGATAAGATTCTGTTGTTAAATATAAGACGTAAAGTAACTGCATAAATATTAGCATATACCCAGATAGTCCGAGATAAGAGTAATTGTAATTTAGCTTATATTATATTAAAATTGTATTCGGGCATCGATTTTTTTCGCGGACATACGTTGTTGTATATTAAACTGTGTTTTATAAAATTAGCGCTAATAATAGTCGGACATCGTATTCTTTTGCGGACATTCGTCATTGTATTTTTAATAATATTTCAACAATGGTAGTTCATAAAAATTGGGACCAATTGTATTCGGGCGTCGAGTTTCTTAAGGACATAAGCTATTGTATATTAAATTGTGTTTTATCGCACTATAAAATAAGCGTTTCACAAAATTAGAGCTTATAATATTAGGATATCATATTCTTGTGGGGACATTCGTCATTGTATTTTAAATAGTATTTCAACATTGGTAGTTCATAAAATTGGCACAAATTGTATTCATGCATCGATTTTTTCGCGGATATACGGTGTTGTATATTAAATTGCATTTTATAAAATTAGTGCTAATAATATTCGGACATCTTATTCTTTTGCGGACATTCGTCATCGTATTTTTAATAATATTTCTAAAAAGGTAGTTCATAAAAATTGGCACCAATTGTATTCTGGTATCGAGTTTTTCAAGGACATAAGCTATTGTATATTAAATTGTGTTTTATCGCATTATAAAATGTGCAACGACTTACCGAAGTCCTTGCCTTGAGCTAGACCAGTTGCGCGCATGCGCGTATGAACCGACCTTGTACTTGACATTGACCTATAAACCAGTCGAGTACGGAGTCCCGACCTATCAACAACACGCAAGCTGCAGGTCAACAGCGTCCGTCGGCGACGAAGTTCTAGGCTCAATCTAATGTTTCTTATTATGCCATAAGCAAACTAAATTAATTTACAATTATAATCGGTAATCGCGTATCGTCATATTATAACAAATCGCGCACTCGTAATGAAAATTTAGCGGTAATAAGTTTGGTTCGGTTACAAGCCTATCGTGTAGTTATGGTGACTAGTGTTTAGATTAAGTTAAAGTGTAGTAATTAGATTTATATATAATTAATTAAGCGCTTGTTAAAAGCTGGCAGAATCGGATTTGGTGACTACGGCTAAAGGCAATCGGGTAAATTAGGGTTGATAATTAATTAATTCCTCTGGGTTTGTGGGTAACGGCCATTTTGCATCGACAGTTACAGTCACGCCTTCCATAAACTTACGAAGTCGATGCAAATACACGCTGATCAGGGATTCCCGAATAACATCAAAGGGAGAACTGGTACAATAAATGGTTGCAGAGCGAGGTTACGTCCCGAATTAAATGTTAGCGAGCGAAGTTACGTCCCGCATTAAATTGTAGCATAGCCAAATTTGCGTCCCGGATTAAATGCATAAGCGATATTAACCCTAAAAAGCCAATTCATTCATGTCCGACTTTGCCGATATTACGTCATCACTTCCGCCGGTAAAAACCACGTTTTTTATTTTTGTGTAAGCTAGTCACCAACTAACCGAATTAACCCTCTTAATAATAAACTTTATCAACGAATATTTTAATATTAGTTATACACGTTTGCCGTTAAATTTTGCCTATTATTAATTTCTACACCTAGTCCCGTTTATTGTGAGTTATAAGGTTGGTATAGTGTTTTGTTTGTATTTCCTGCCTTATTGGTGAGTACATAAATTATTATTACTATATTATAATTAGCAGTGCCTTACTTTATTCATATTTGAAAGTCAGACTACTGAACTGAGAGTTTACCAAAAACAACTTTAATCGACCTAACCTCTCAAAGAAAGTTGAATATTGTTTAATAGGCCTAACAAAATTAAAAATTATCTTTGGTAAAACGTACTTGTGTTTCATTACATAACAACACCCTAACCAATAAACCTTAAATGTGCCAATCTATACAATTTCACTACAAAATTTATAAACATAATACACTTAAGCCTAGACTGCACCAATCTGTCAACATCAACACAATTTTGTGTCTCTTTGTCATTGATTGTGTTGGATAATAATTTACTTGTTATTTTCCAAATAGTAATCCTTTTTTCATTGAAACTATTGTAACAGTAGCAATATTTTACAGGTTTTGCAATACTTTAAGATACAACACACATTTATGATACAAATTTATAGCCTACCATGTTTATGTCATACAACTGACAGCTGATAGTACTTTTTCTCAGTTTGGCCATCCAAACAATATATATTTTACAGTATTAGTGATATTGTCTAGTTACTTTGCATATTTCAGTGTTTCACAGGTAAAATAGGTGTTTATAATTTTTAGGCCTAGTTTGAATTTGTCAATGCTGTTTGATAGTATTACCGGTGACGTAATTTTACATAAATTATTCAAATATATACACCTTTTAACCATTTCAGACCAAATATGGCCTACACCTGCTTGTTAACAATAATTCAATACATTAGCCTATAACCTACGAACATAACAGCATGTTCATTACAACACAGTGATGGACACATTAGGCCTATAATCAGATACTCAAACACATATAGCCTAACTATTTTCCCTTTTTTAGAAATCTAAATCTTATTTCCCATTCAACTAAATTGTAACACTGACATTTAAATCAAAACTGTATTACAACATTACAGCAAATTACAGTACTTTCAGAAAACATTGACTAATTTAATTAATCTTTAATAATTTTGAAATAATTAAACCATACTTAACCTAATTCTCTACTTACAGATAAGATATTTTTGTTTCATGAATTCAATCAATGATCACATTATTATAATTTTATAGCCACGATACAAATAATATTACAAAAATAGTTTCAAATAATATTCAATAATTGTAAAACAATAATAATTCCACATAATATAGTAATTTGGTTACACCTTAACAATTGACCAAAAGTAAATGCACATTAAATATTGTTCAATTTAACCAATAAATAAGCTACAACAGTTATTAGTGAGCTTATTACCCATTGACAGGTTGTTTACAGCATATTATTTAGCTAAGGTATTGAAACGCCCAAGACATCTGGAACTACAATATAAGTAAGCGAACGCAGGTAAATTGTTTTGTGTGTTTATAATCTATTGTTTACAGGTATTATACTGCTATATATTCTTTATTTCAGCTAATTATTGCCTTCATATTTGATTCAATTCCTACTAGTCTACCAGGCTTTTCCATTTTCAAATTGAGCGGGTGTTTGCAGATAAATAATTGTCTATTTTTGTATTTTGTTGTTTTCAGAAAATTTTTTTCCAGCTATTTACAGTTATAAACAGTTTTTAGATATTTACGTCCCTCAGAATTCCAGCTAATTCATCAAATAAATATTACAGCCTACAATATTTAATAAATCTTTATATATTTTAAATAACGCCAAACTTTCAAATAATTTTAGTAAATACTTTATATAAAACAATAGTTCTAAACAAATTTATTTCAATAAAAAGTTTTCGTCCTAAATCAACAATAGTAAACCGACAACATATTTTATAATAACATTGCCACCGATTGATTATCTCTCAAAACTACAGCCACACCTAGACAATCATATAGCCTACAACAAATAAAAATAATAATAACTACATTATAATTAATATCACAAAATAGCAGCGATCAGGTAACCACAATTCTACAGTTATGACCCAACCAAAACAAATAGTTTTTATCGGAGATAGTCACACTGCTCGACTAGGCCGGCACTACCAATTACGAAACCACAACCACTTAACAAAAGTGTACTTCCATGGGTCGCCAGGAGCGACTTGTGCTAAAATAAAACTTTATATAAAGTCAAACAGAAAAATAATTTTCCCAAATAACTGTACAAGTCTAATTCTCGGAACCAACGACTTGCTCAAGCAACAAAGCTTTGAGCAACTACGAGTTAATGTCAAGTCAATAATCAAACTCATTAAACGTTGTAACCCAACCGGTGAAATCGCGTTATTCGAACTTCCGATATTCCCAAAAATTAAAACCAAACCAAAAATAGTTGCACAGATTAAAGCCTACAATAAATTTATAACAACTTTATTTGATATAAAATTGATCAGATTCAACATCGACGATTACGATTCGCCAAAGTTCTTCTTAACGGACGGATTACATTTTTCAGGATCAACCAATTCCTTAATATTGAAAATAATAAATGAAATAACAAATGGTAAATCAATTTCATGCATAGAAAATCAATATAATAAAGTTAATTAAAAGAAACAAAACCAAAAATTACAATTAACTGTATAAACCCTAACCATATTAAAAGAAATTACGGCTTACATAGTGTCCTAACTAACAGAACAGTATTTAACAAGGAATAAATTTTTTAGAACAATCAATTTTATTTAACCTTATTAAAATTTCATACTCTTAGGATATCAATCGACCAAGCCAATCCTAGGACACTATATAACGGCACCCCCCCTCCAGTCTAATTATCAACCCGATCGTACCGACCTGCCTTCACCGAACACCTAGCTCCGATCGGTGATATTAGATTGTAAGCTATTTCTTATTTTCTACTTCATTCTTCTAACTTATAACAATAGCACACACCTCTAATCTATCGATGGTTTCGTTCGGTCGATAGGTATGGCTTGGGTAATCTCTTACGAGGGCTTACCTCTACCAAAAATGACGTAACAACTATTCGATAATTAGAGTCTTTTTTTCAGATCCATCAAATTTTTTTTTCCCATTACATTTATAAGGTCTCACCAAACGTCCAGTCGTTTTTATATGTATCGCCGTGTGTAACCAGCTCCTTTTCTTAGACTATTATTTTTAATTTTGTTCATTGGATATAATATTAATTTCATTGCATCAAATTTTTTTTTATTCTCAAATAATTGCTATGAGCTTTACATCGGAGATATTTGGGAATGACGACGACTTTTGGAAAAAGTAGTTAGGCCAACTACCAGAGAATCTTTATATTTGCATCCTTTCAAAACCTTCCTTAACTTAGAGTCAACAACAATATTTACATCAAATTTTTTTTATCCCAAATCATCTATCCACCCACATCAGAACATACAACATTTTGTTATACTCTCTACTATCTCTTTACTATCTATCTACCACTCTGGTCTGTCTTAGTTTATAAGTTAGTTTTATATATCCATATATTTATATATACATATTCGGAATTAGTATTTAAGAATTCGTTATAGTATTTAAGTTAATTTTGAAATAAATCGCACCCACCCCTTAATTACGTCGTGCTTTACAACGTACCGTGCGAACCAATCGACGCGAGTTAATCCAATCCAGGACGACGCGTCGAGCTCCACGTAAGCAACAATAATCACGACGTAAGTTACAAAAACGCCATGTAGAACGGGAAACAACAATTTTTTTTCAGTTAATCTTGCGCAGGCCAAAGGTTACATACTTAAATTCGTGCCTCGACTTGTACTTTTTAACACCAATTCCTATATTCTATCCACTCCATATATATATTGATATTTTTGTTGTGTCTCATGAAAAACCTTTTGTGTTTATTAATGGTTGTCGTTTCGCCAGTTTCAGCCTACCAGCCGAAACTGTGCCCTAAATAGTAATTAAACCATGTATTGGTTTTTGTGTTTTTTTTCTTGTTTGTGTCTTTATGTTTATAAAATTTTTGGTCATCTTTATTACAAATCTATTAACTTTAGTGTATACACCCAATTTTATAATTTTTCTTCTGCACTAATCACCGCACTTGCTTTTATCATATAACGCGAAAACCAAATAACCCTATAACCATCCTTTACCCAAAAAACCTAACAATATATATCTTCAACTTATCTCAATCATGTCGCGTCATTGGTGATGAACAATTTTGGTAATTTAATTTTAAGATAGCTTTAGTAAATTCAATAGTTTTAAGTGAAAATTCTAGTTCATAAGTCAAATAGATTACCCACAATAAATCAAAACCTATAAACCTATACCTATACACCTATACCTAAATACCTAATTTACACCATTACCTAACCTTCACTCAAAAAATATCCTCACCTAACAAAAAACCTAAAACTAAATTGCCAAAATATCATAATACCTCACCTAAACCAAAAATTCGTAAAGAACAACACCAACAGCAATAGATCATCAAGAACTTCCACATATATGACTCAAAGTAAAGAAGCCCAGCGGAAGATCAATAACCAATAGAGACAAAA